>NTHP01000021.1:1010193-1049303 GCA_003416845.1 Oplegnathus fasciatus
CCCACTCCGTCATCTGACGTGCTCCCAGTCAGTTTGTTTCCATTCTCATTGATTTCCATCTGGTCACTGCCTTCCCTTAGCCTTTGGTCACTACTATTTACATATTGCCTAATCACTTCCTTGGAGATTGCCAGAGAGAAAACAACTCTCTTTGATGAATGGTGTGATGACTTCATTGCACTCCATGAATTAGTGCTATCGCCCAAGCGGATTGTTGTCTACCTGAATGAAGAAAAAGTGTGCACCCTGAAGGAGGCTACAGTAGTAGCTCATGAGTTTGCACTAACCCATAAAAATGTCTTGAATTTACATGTAAAATAAATTTACCAGACACCCCCCAACGCAGACAGAGATATTACATTGTCATAGGTGTTAAAGGGATTAGCTAAATGGGCCCCCGGCAGATTGAATCAGATTATATTATTAAATAACCTGTCTGGAATTTCCTGAGTTCTATTCACCTTTTGTTGTCACTCAATCAAGAGGCCTTCTCTTGATTAGCCCAGCCCACAACCTATTATTTTAGTCAACCCTTGTTGTTGTGGTAGAAAACCTTGCTCTGAATGTCAATCTTCAGAAGAGATTTCATGACTGCTGTGAACTCTCTCTCTGCTGTGCAGTGAAATGTTCATCATAACCATTTATTTTTCTGAAGCTTAGGTAAAGATTATTTTCCTCAATTTGGAACCTGAGTGAAGTTTTCTTATAAAAAATACTTCCACACAAGAAAATGTGAAGATGAGTGGCCTGTTTAAACCTTGAGAGACACTAGTGGGTTCCAGTCCTTGATTCTGTCAGATGTGTTACCCTTAAGTGAGAAGTCCTCTTGTCATGCTAGTACTCTGGTTCAAGGTGTTGAAATGGGCTATGTTCAAGCCCCCTTGCATTGGGTTCATGTCAAGTCTAAGTTAGTCAGTTGTTTCTTTGCTGTTGCAGCATGGCCCTCTTTCCCCATTAAAGGTATTGCCTTCATTACGGGAAATGATTTTGCTGGAGGAAAAGTGAGGCCTGTAACAGAGGTACCTGAACCAGACTCTAACGTGGATGAACTTTCTTCAAACTTACCCCACTGTTTTCTCTGCTAGTGTTCACCCCAGGGCACAGTCTCATTGCCTAATGAAAGAACCAGACCTGGCTGACCCCATGTTGGCATCGGCCCTTGCTGATGATGGAGACTTCCCAGTTCCAAGTGATGACAATCCTATCTCCAAGGAGCCACCTGTTGTGTCAGAAGACCCGCTGGAGATGGATTCACTCAATACACTTCAGGTGAAGTTTCCTCTGGCTCGTGAGGCACTTATTATTGCTCAGAAATCTGATCCCTCTCTTGCTAAATGCTTCTCTTCCATTCTAAAACAGGAATGTTGGAAAGCTGCTTGTGTCCTTCTTACTTCCTGGAGGATGGAGTTTTGATGGTCACACGGAAACCAAGCAGTTCCCCTTTCTCCTCTTTGTCCAATCTGAGAACTTGGTGAACCACTTGAGCATTTAATTGTTTGTGTTTGTGTTGGCCCATTTGTGCTGGCCCATTACCAAAGACAAAGTCTAGTAAACAGTTCCTATTAACAGTAATGTGTACTGTCAGCATGCTTTTGAATGTGCCAAAGTTCTTCTGTCAAATTCTTCTGTGCTTGCTGCTCCAATTTTTTCCCCAGCCCTTTAAAGCGAAGGTGGATACAAGTGACGTGGGAGCAGTAGCAGTCGACAATGCACATGTCACAGTCTGCCCCCTGTTCCCTCATCCAGCCACTCCACCTTGCACTGCAATGATTTCATTCTCTTCACATGAGCTTTCCGCCCATCTCCTCACCTGCATCTCATTCCTCATCAGCCACTCAATATATATACTGGTCATGTTCTTTTGTTCTTGGCCAGTTTGTAAAAGTTGTCTACCTGCCAGTAAGCCAGCAACAAAACAACTTTTGTTCTGCATCAAGCTCTGCCTCTGTCCTGTCTGCACTTGGGTCCTTCTTCTGCTGCCTGTTGTCTGAGGTTGTGACAGTACAAACTGGCCAAACATGGACCCAGCAGACAGAGGCTATTCTGAGGAGGAAATTGGCGAGGCACTTCACTCCATTATGTTCCTGCTTCAAGAATGACTGTTTTGAGCGCAAAGAGGCAGCTCTTACACTGGCTCTCCGAGTATTTGCTGTTATGCCTGGGCTAGAGAGATGGCTGCCTGGACTGAAAGAGGAACTAACATCTACTCCGGCCTCCTTGCCTGTTAGCCTCCAGCCCACTAATCTCTTGTCTTCACCTCAGCTTGCCAGCAACCAGCCCGCTAGCTTTCTGTCTGCACCTCGGCCTGCTAGCAACCAGCCCGGTACCTCCCAGTCTGCACCTTGGCCTGCTAGCATCCGGCCTGCTAGCATCCAGCCTGTTAGCTCCACTCAACCACTCAACCTGCCATGCGGTCAATTAGCCTTGGGATTTTGCTTCCAACCTGCCTGTCATGAGCCCGCTAGCTCCCCGTCCTGAACCTATATCCCTTGAACTTTTTGGGCCATCTGTGGACAGTTTTAAAGGCCACCCTGACTTTCAGCAGTCTCCTTGGGAGGGTACCAGCCTGGCGATTTTCACGGGGTCCTGTGGAGGCCACAGAAGGAGACGTGGTCATCAGGGATCCCGACGTCATCAGCAGCTTCTGCTGCCCAGTGTCCCAGAGAGTCCGCTGCACAGCTCCACAGAGACTCCTCTGCTCCCAGGCCGCCCGCCTGAGGTCCCTGGCTCTGTCTCCACCCTGCCCCCAGGCCGGCCACCTGAGGTCCCTGGCTCTGTCTCCACCCGGAGGTTTCCTGCTCTGCCTCTGCCGAGCCCCAGGTTCCCAAATATCAGCCCCAGCCCCAGGTTCCCAGGTATCAGCCCAAGCCCAAGTCTCAACTCTCAGGCTCCATCTTTCAGTTCCCAGGCCACTTGCCCCTGAAATGTGAAAAATGCATCACTTTGAGGAGATAGCAGATTTATCACCTTAGCTTATCTTTGCTTAGCTTTTATCAGTGATGACGTCATCATGAAAACTCTGAGCCTAAAGATCACACAAGTCTATCCCTGCTGTAGTCTGGAGTTGGAAACAATGGTTTGTTAACAATGAATCAATGTTGTAAAAGCAGTCTCCCCTCATAAGTGGACCAGGCTGCAGTGTTTTGGGGCACACAGTACATCTGGCTGTACAGGCAAACTGTGTTAGTTACAGTTTATATAATTTTTTAACTAGTGACACGCACATAGGAAGACACTTGTTCAGAGGTGTTCTAAAGAGCAAACAAGAGATAAATATTTTAATCCTTTTTTTTTTTTCTAGTTAAAAATGGTGTCCGTAAGAATTGTGTGAGAAAAGCCTGATCTCAGTTCTGAATGGACATATCATGCAGCCCTTATATGATCTGAAACTAGGCTCCCAAGGCATCTCCAGTCTCTATTTAATGCAGCAGAATAAAATGATGACACTTCATACAGGGACAACACTCAGATCTTTGTTTTAGACTGTAAACAACCTCAAGATGATCTACGGTGTACAGAAAGACATCAGAGAGTAATCACAGAGAAAAAAGAGAAAAAACACTGAACTTCCAGCACAATACTTTCCTGAAACAGACCGTACAAATGACTGGATGTGTTTTCCTTCCACTCCACCTTTCACTAGCTGAGCACATGAGTCTGCTCAGCGAGCACCACCCCATCTTCAGATCACATCCAGTGGGATTCTAAAAATAGTGTTTCGTCAGAAGCTCTGTCTCATTAAGCCTGATCTTTAGGCTTTATGTGCTCTTTCCAGGCTCACGCCCCTCGCTGACTGAATGACTGAACATTGCAGTAATGAAGGCAGAGCTATAGCCTATTTACATGACAATGAAACTAACACTGCCTTCTGATTTGAATCTGAACTTGCAACCCAAAATGTAAATTATTCACGTGGTGTGTTGTTGAGCTGCTGGAGGTGTGTCAGTCGGAGTCATTCAAGGTCAGACTATGTCTTTATCCAAATATCCACAACAGAACGTTAGACAGAGAAATGTCCAAGTTCTGATGAAACTATTACAGAGCCAGTCATGACCTGTGGCCAGCAGTGCTCTGCTATCTGTGTTTGAGCTGATTGTTCTCATTATTTTATCAAGAGTAACAACACCACCAACGCACATCGTAAGTCAGTCAGTCCTTCCAGATGGCAGGCAGATGACACATCAAGAGTTTCAAAGTTCATTAGGTCTTAGTATGCAGGCTTCACATTATCAGGCCACCCCATCTCCCCATAAATTGTATGTCCATATACAACTAATCTGCATGAACACATTTCATTTTGTAGGAAAACTGATGCCATGTTTTTACATCACAAGGAAACCCTTATATGTATCTCATGCACATACACACAGGGGACTGGGCTCGCAAACAAGAAAGTAAACCATTTTTAAATAAATTTTTTTATGATTGTTTTATAAAGAAAATGCATTCTAATGCGTTTCTTAACGCTTAAGGAAAACACGTGATGGGGTTTGGTGAGAAACATTGACTGTAAACATAACTTTGTCATTTACAAGAAAATTCCACTGGTTACCTTAAATATTGAAAAAATCAAATCTGACTAAAAGCACAAGATGGGACTTTCTCAATATTTAAACCACCATTTATTGATTTTTTAGCCACTGGGGAGCAGCCGAACCAACTGTTACAGGCATGACAGATGTTACAGGCCTCAAGCATGAGTTACCTATGAACAGATGATATGTCCTGTTTTATACATGACACTTTTCACTGTTTAACTGCATACATGGCCTGCTAGCATCCAGCCCGCTAACTTCCAGTCTGCACCTCGGCTTCCACTATGCTATCACTGGTGGCTAACCTGCCACCAGCCCTGTCTGGTTCCCATTCGGTGGCCTGGCTGACACCTGTCGGCCCTGTTTAAGGCGGGTAGCCTGGGGCAGGGCGGAGGTGGGGCCAGAGACCTCAGGTGGGCAGCCTGGGGACAGGGCAGTGTTGGAGCAGGAGACCTCAGGCAGACAACCTGGGGGCAGGGCAGTGGCAGAGCAGGAGACCTCAGGCGGACAGCCTGGGGATGGAGCACCTCTGGAGCACAGGCCGGAGGACGAGCAGGCGGATGATCCGACACGCAGAGTAACTCTGGAGGATGACCAGATGGCCTCTGGAGACCGGCGGCATAGATGGATCCCCTCTGGAGGTTGGCGGCATAGATGGATCCCCTCTGGAGGCCAGCGACGAAGGTGAATCCCCTCTGGAAGCTGGCGACAAAGGCCCGGCAACTGATGATCTGGCAGTAGGTCAAGGCAGGGTACCGGGCAGGTGGACCAGCTGAGTGCTGAGCCAGAAGACCAGCCTCAGGAGTGCTGAACAGGGGGGCCTGAGACAGGACAGCAAGGAAGGAAGCCGGAGACAGGACAGAAGGACTGGAGGTCTGCAACAGGAGTGCAGGACTCGAGGTCTGCGACAGGACAGCAGAGCAGGGGGCCGGCAGCTGGGGTTCAGAGCAGGGGGCTGACTCGGGCTCCGGCAGGGCATCAGGGCATCCGGATGCTGAGTGTCAGCAGGCTCGGCCACTTGGGGATCAGGAAGCTCAGGAAGGGCGTTGGCAAGGACGGCCGAATGGGAATCAGGAAACTTTGGCAGGGCCTCTGCAGGACCTCTGGGGGATGGATTGGAAATTATAATGGACAGACCTGGGAAATGGGAAATCTGGCTGGAGCAGAGGGACAGGAGGACAGAGTATGACAGGTTGCTGCTGAGCAGGAAGCGTACAGTAGTGATGTGCGAGTCATGAATCAATCGTTGGAAATGAACAACTCTTTTTACTGACTTGGAAGTCACAAGTCCTCATCTCCAGTAACTCGTTCACTGACTTGTCTCCTACTCGCTACTAGCTAGTGCGAACTGTGAAGAAGAAGACGAGACCATGTGTCACTCATACTATTGTGCAACTCTCATATTAACTGTATTTGTGGATGTGTATCAAGTTAATTAATGTATTATTAACCTAGCCCTGTTAGAAGAGCAACCACTTTGGCGCTTGTTTCAACTCAGTGCTCGCTCTCCCAGCCAGAGAACGCTCCCTGCCCCCCTGCTCTGAGCTGAAGGTCTGACTCAGGCTGCACGAATCACTCACACTCACTCAGTACTTGCTCTCCCAGCCCGGAGCCCGCTCCCTGCCCCTGTCCCAGTCTCTGCTGTGCATGCTCTATGAGTGCTGGGGCCGGTGGGGAATTAAGCTCAAGTGGCTCAAGTGACTCGAGTAACCAGATTCTTTTTAGTGAGTGACTCATACAAACACAAGTCAGTAAAAAGAGTCAAACCTCCCATCTCTAGTGTACAGTGGGTTTAACAAAGTAACAAAATGAGTTTTTTCACTAAAAGCAGCTTGCTGCTGCTTGAAACAATGTTGATGAGACTGAAGCAAAACAGTTAAACCAAACCAAAGAGCTGAGGGGAGCTATAGCCAGGAGATGATTCTCTGTGGGTTTGTCTCACCTTTCACATACACGTAGTCATTTGAGCCATCGTTCATATGAAAATATTGATTAGTGCATCGTTTAGTGGCCTAAACATTGGGACGTTTTTATTGTTTAGTGTTTTTAGTGTTTTAAAGTCTTCCTCGTTCGGAATAAACATTGTCAGTGATTGTAATCCAGGCAGCATCTACATTTCCTCCAAAATATATGTCACAAAGTAAATTAATATCTGAGTGTATTTTGTCAAAGACAGGGTTGTATTGGGTATGTGTGGTGGTTGTTCTGCCTCTAGAACAACTAATGTGGAACCAAACTAACTGAAAATGCTGCTAATGGTCACTTACTTCCTGTTTGATGTGGATGTCTTGTTACCTTATTTTAGATGGTGTTATGATTAGTAGGAAAATGCAAAGCATGTTTGCAGTGTTATAAAATGTATAATAATCCTAAACCTGGCTGTGGACAAATAAGAGTATCAGCAGTATCAGTCAGCACGCTTCTATGTGTGCTTTGCATTGAACTCTAAATCTGAACTTATTCTTGGTTGCTTGACACTTTGAACACCAGTGTCACACTGGCCTTTATTCACACCTTTGGAACGATACAAATTCACACGAAATGAGCACAGTTCTTCTCTTCCAATCCGCCTGTTCTCTCATTTCACTCATGGATGAACACAATGTGAAATAAACTGTACTATCTATGAGGGTGAGTCATATAAGTGATGACAGTTTTTACGTCTTCTGCCAGATTTGTTAAGAAAGTAGAGAATTAGCCGCGCAATGAACCATCCAATCACACTGCAGAACAAGAGACCTTACTAACTTGTATATGTACTGTAGGTAACAGTGGAAATTATGCCCTGCAACAGGTTGTTCAGTTGAAAATGTGTAATTTCTATTGAGAGACGACTGCAGAGAGAATAAATTCAACCTCCATTCTACCAGTTTTCTTCCTCTTAAGCCATAAAATAGGATGTGTCAACCTGCCATGTAATAGACAGAATGTGATGTGTCTTGGTTCTCCATCCAACTGATGGAACAACATAATCAGCAAAGAAGAGGCGCCTATTGATTGCGCATCTGCATAGTATATATTTAGAATGTGTCTTTTTCAAAGTGCACAAAATTAGCTAATAATGTATCATATCTTTTTATCAGTGGAAAATCTTATTACATTATTATGAAGTGGATTTCATTTGTAAAACAACTGAAGCAACTGTTCCCAAAACTACAGTTAAATCATTCCACAACCAGAAACCATGCATTACCAGAACCATCCAGGATGCCATAAACACACGCACTGTAGCCTACAACCTAGGGCTGCAGTCTGGAAACATGGACAATTATAAAGCAGCAGCCTACGTTGTAGTAAGCAGTAACATTGGCGCTCCCCAGGGCTGTGTTTCGAGTCCCCTGCTGTACTCCTTGTACACTCATGACTGTGTAGCCACTTTCGACTCAAACACCACTGTCAAGTTTGCTGACGACACAGCTGTGGTGGGCCTGATCACAGATAACAATGAAAAAGCCAACCTGAAGGAGGTAGAGGGCCTGACTCGCTGGTGTCAGGACAACAACCTCCTTCTGAATGTCAGCAAGATTAAGGAGCTGATAGTGGACTTTGGGAAGAAGCAGGAAAGGAACTACGTCCTCCTTAACATCAATGGGTCCTCGTTGGAGAGGGTGGAGAGCTTCAAATAGCTTAGTGTCCACATCACGAGGGCCTGACCTGGGCGCTGCATACTGACTCTGCAAGGCAGAGACTGTTTCACCTCAGACGCTTGAGGAAATTCTAGATATCTCCTCAGATACTGAGGAATTTCTACTCCTGCACCATTGAGAGCGTCCTAACGGGGAACATCACTGCCTGGTGCGGGAACAGCACTGAACAGGACCACAAGGCCCTGCAAAGAGTGGTTCGTTCAGATCATCATACGAATCGTAGGCAGCACTCTACCCTGCCTAAAAGACGTTTACACCAGGCGGTGTAGGACTAAGGCTAGGAGAATCATTAAGGATCCCAGTCACCTGGATAACGGCCTTTTCTCCCTACATACATACACCAGGCCAGCACTAAAAGGCTTAAGAAGAGCTTCTACCCTCAGGCCACTACGATCCTAAATGAGGACACTGCCCAAGAATTGCCCTAAGACTATTTTCAATTACTTCAAAGTTACTACAAGTATAGTTAACATTATTATCTATTACTTATTTTACTCTTTATTCTTATTCTATTTTACACGTTTTTTTACTGCACAACTGAAGGAGCTAATGGACATACATTTCACTATGATTATACCCAGTATGATTGTATGTGACAAATAAACTAGAAACTTGGTGGCCCAAGTCATGTGTGGTTCGATCAGATTCAGATCCAGAAAAAGATGCAGATTAAATAAAAAGGAAACTGTCATTATTAAAATAATCCTAAAGAAAAGCATTGCCATAGTAGAGGTTTGTGGAGTCACTTGTCCTATGCTCTGCAGTTGTTGTGTTACTGGCACCTGCCTCCTCAGGTCACTCGGACCGAATGCCGACCATACTGATGGTAGCTGGAGCCACTCCTGCAGATATAATCTGTTGCCTATAGCCAGATTGAGCTGGACTACTTCCCAATGACACAAAGAGGATTTCTAACCAGTTGGTGTTATGTTACATTTACCTCACAGACAGTCGCTGTCCAGTCACATTTATTCAGAAAATGCTTTTAACTAATAGCTTTGCTGCCACATGACTTACAGAAAACAAAGGATACAGAAGTGTTGTGAAACATTGAAGCAAGATGCAAAATTTTAATCGTAAATCGTGCCTGTGTGTGCTTAAAACTTAAACCTGTGCTTTAGCATGAATAAGGGATATGGCAGTGAAAAGAATGTAATCCATTGACCTCAGATATTTTCCTTGAAAGCCAGCCCCCAGCCCGAAAGCAGACCTGCATCACTGTGAGTGAAGCAGCTCTGGCAGTGAGTCATATGGCATGCCTCAGTGTGCTTCACCTATCAACATTAATAACATGTTTTTAACGAGGAGTGTAGGTCAGTGTTAAGCTGTCCCTGGTGAGCATGCTTTATCCGGAGGATCACCAACAGTGCCTGGGCTTAAATGGGTCAAAGATCACAAACCTACCATCCAGAGCCACGAGAAACAAGCTGCACAGTATCTGAGCACATCAGTTGCCTTGAATCTGCTACACAGGAAGAATTTTACTTTAAAACAAAAAATGCATACTGTACTTTTAGTTCTTGCTGTAGCTCTATTTCAACCACCCTGATATTCAAAGCTTCATCCTGCATGTTGTGCATTGATTGAATTCTGTCATTTAATTGGAGTTCTTTGAATTGAAAATGGCCACTGCACCTATTTGCTTGTGCCAGTTACAACTGGTTGCTATCCTTTGTGTGATACTTTTGTTATAAGAATGACAATATACATAAAACAAGCCACTGATAAAAGACTGTTTTAGGCTTGTCTGGATCAGCCAAACAGTGAATGTATTTAAAACGGGCTCACGATGGACAGTTTAAAAAACCTCATCAAAACGATGCAGCAGAAACAGAGACACCCTCTTTTATTCCACACATTCTTCTTCCTTGTCAAAATCTGGTGCATACATTACCCACAATGCAACTGGACCACTGACAGTAAAGTCAGAGATTTGGATGTGTTATGCTAGGGGCGGCCAATTTACCCTGGCTATGATGTATGATATTATTGGAGGTACAATAGTTCAGCCTGAGGTGAAGAACCTCTACTATAAAATGCTGCAGCTATAATGCTGTTAGTTCTGATGTTATTTGTTCAGGTTTTGAGATATCCCTTTCTGAGAATTCTGCCTTCACCACAAGGAATGTGAATGTTGTTTCATTGTCACTGTCATTTCAGACCTCACTGTGGACACCTTTAATAGGGGCAATTTCTTAATATTTCCATGGGAAATTTACGCAGTTAATTATGTGTATAATTCAGTGGAAAGAGATGTTGCTGGTGATTTTTTAAATGTGCTTTTTTAATGGTGTGAGCACCACAAATTATATTCCATTAATGTCATTTACATTAAAGGTTGGGGCAGAAATCTCAGAGACAGACATCTAAAAACCTGAACAAATAACATCAAAAGTATCTACAAGGTAAGACAGAGAATACACATTGGTTTTGTTTTTTTTGTTTGGTAAAAAGCACCATTAAGTGTAAAAACACAAATGTTGATCTACATCATCCCGAATATGCTGTCAATGGCAGACAATATTAGATGAGTTTGTGATTTAGCTCTGAAACACTCAAAAATGTATTTATCAGACTCCACACAGCTCCCTTTGGAGAAACTAAAGGCTGTAGACAACTTCTTTCACATATGCAATAGCACTCCCCAGCACCTGAAAAACCTATGCTGATGTGGAAAATCTGTGGAGTTCCCTTTAATCTTCTCATAATACTGCTCCAACTAAAGCTAAGTTAGCATAGTCCTGGCTAACACTATGGTGCCATTTGATTCCAAATAAGAGCCACTGTAAGTAATACTGGTAGGTTTTGGCTTATAGCTGTACAAATGAGTCTGTTTCACTAGCGGTATAAACAGTTAATGCTTTTCTGGCACACACCCTACCTCTCACATAGATGTGTCTTTGATGTGTATTATGAAATCACACTTAACGTGATCACCAATCCCCTCAGGGTGATATTTATCAAGCTGTCAGAAATTGGCTGCACATTGCACAGGTTGTGACAGGTACATTGCCCAAGGGCATGGTTGCCCTTTGTATTTGTGACACATAAGCTGCAAGATACACCCACCGTCACTAAGTTGCAGAGTGAGCTTAGCTGGGAAGGGGATATGCTTCAAACTAGAAGTGATGCCAAAAGCGCACTGGCATCCAAAGCTGTGACCTATGCCTCTGCTTGTACTCCAGAGAGTAATGTTAATCCTGGAATGGCTGAGAAGAGAGATGTGTGTTCTGAAAGCTGACACAACTTGTCTCAATGCCCCGGCAGTTACAGAGAGGCAAGATGTACAATGTCTGAAGCCTAAACCTTTAGTATAAGGACTGAAAACAAGAAGAAGACAGAAATAAATTTAAGTCAAATATACCAGAATGAGGTATTCACTCAAGATACCAGAGAGGGAAGAAATCATTTCACAAAACCCTGATGATCATTTGATAGATAGATAGATAGATAGATAGATAGATAGATAGATAGATAGATAGATAGATAGATAGATAGATAAAAAAATCAAAACACAAGTACTGACATAACAGTTAAAAGTGAAAAGTATCAAAACTATGCTCTTTAAACATATGCATGCTTACAGTATGGAAATTGTTGTAATATATGCAAAATGGATTTAATTATATGTTACAAGATAAAGGATGTTTTGCACTTTGGAAGAAGTTAGAGTTACAGTCCAGTAGGGCCTGTAGCTGTTCTGCTTTGTGTTCCTAGCCCATTCTAACCCTTCATCCAGGTGCACTCCGAGGTTTTTATAGGAGTGAACCACTACAACATCCTCCCCCCAGATGGATACAGGGGTCAGAGGAGGCTAAGTCTTGTGGATGTCCACAATTAGCTCCTTTGTCTTGCTAATGTTCAGCTGCAGATGGTTCAGTCTGCACCACCGAACGAAGTCATCGATGAGGCCTCTGTATTCCTCAAGTTTCAAGTTTTCAAGTTCTTTTTATTGTCATGTGCTAAGTATTAGTAGTAGTGACATCAGTATTAATAGGGTGCAAGTAAAGTGACAGTAATGAGCTTGAGAGCTCAAGAGTTCAGCTGTGTTATGGCCTGAGGGATGAAGCTGTCTTGAGCCTGGTTCACCATCCTCTGTAGAGCCTTACGGTTGAGGGAGGTGCAACTGCCATACCAGGTGTGATGCAGCCAGTCAGGATACTTTCAATTGTGTACCTGTAGAAGTTGCAGAGTATCCTGGAGTCCATGTTGAGCATGAGGAGAAGAGCTGTTGTCTTGCTGTCCTTGTGATGGTGTTGGTGTGGTGAGTCCAGGTCAGGTCCTCCCTGATGTGAACCCCAAGCAACCTGAAGCTGCTGACTCTCTCCACTGTAGTCCCATTGATGGTGATGGGGGCGTGTCCTTCTCTCTGTAGTTTTCTGTCATCCACAATCAGCTCCTTTGTTTTGCTAATGTTGAGATGGAGGTTGTTGTCCTGGCACCAAGATGTTAGGGCTCTGACCTCCTCTCTGTATGCCGTCTCATCATCGCCATTGATCAGCCGATGATGGTCGTGCCGTCAGCAAAATTGATGTTGGTGTTGAAACTGTGAGTGGTCACACAGTTGTGCGCTGGTGTTGAGAGTCAGACTGGAGGATGTTGTGCTGCGTATCCTCACAGCCTGGGGTCTGCTCGTCTGGAAGTTCAGGATCCAATCACAGAGGCCGGTGTTGAGCCCAAGGTCTCTGAGCTTGGTGACGAGCTTGGAGGCAACAATGGAATTGAATAGTGAACTATAGTCAATGAACAGCATTCTCACGTGTTCCTCTGGGAGAGGGCAGTGTGAAGAGCTATGGCATCGTCTGTAGATCTATTTGGTCTGTATGCAAACTGAAGTGGGTCCAGTGAGTCAGGGAGGGTGGAGGTGATGAATGCTGTAGCAGTATAAACGATGATGAAGAATTTAAATCTTAAATAATTAAATGAAACTGAAATTCATTTCAGAGACTGTTCACATCACCTCTGGGTCACTAAGTGACCAACTCTATTTTATGCTTGGGCCTGGATAGACTCTACGAAGAAGGAATCACAAGGTTGGAGGCCCCACTGTGACAGCTAAGCCAGTTTATGGTATTATGACTCCTTTATTAGCAAGAGGACCCTGATTGCTGTTTTCTATCAGAGGCTCAGGAAAGACACACACCCTCCCACTCCGTGACGGAGTGTAACTCTGTGTGGAGTCACACTTGCGGCTGTGGAGGGTCTCTTCATTAAGGCAGATGGTATAAATACACCAGCATGCTTTGGGACGTCCTCGCCTTTCTCAGATGGAAACAGGAAAGGATACTGTAATTAAATAAAAATGTATCTAAAAGATCATCTTATACACAGCACTGACAAAGATGTAGGTGACCTGGCACACTCATTACATTCATGGCATAGTAAGCTTGTGAAAGGAAAAAATATTAATTGAATAAAGAAAAATTCACTCCCATGCTTCTTTGGAAGCATTTTTTATTTTTTATTCTAGTTTTTATATACCTTTGTTATTTATTCTTTTACCTCTACACTTACCTGTACTTATTGCTGTCATTGAGCTGCTGCTACAACTGAATTTCCCTGCTGGAGATCAATAAAAGTTTATCTTATCTCATCTTATTTATTTATTTATTTATTTTACATTTTTTCGTTTGCCATTCTTAAACTGATTAGGTCCTTATTTTTTCCAAAATTCCGTCATCTGTGCTATAATAACAGAGATCGTTATCTGTGGTTGTGTAAATTGTTTAATCCATGTATAATTCAATTCATCAGGTTTTATTCAGTGGTTTATATAAAGCGTTGGGTACTGTTCCACAGGTGAGATAGCACCATTTTCAAATATGGAAGAATTAAATATGTGAAGCGAAGTAGTATTAATTCTGTAAAAGAATTTTAAATGAAAGGGTCAATTCAGAAAGTTTACTAAGGGGAGGGGTCAGCGGGTCATAACAGCGACACTGCACCCCTTCACAAAATTTTTTAACTAAGACGGAGGGAGAACAACAGGCTCTTCTCTGGAAAACTCGGATGGTGAACTGGTCTCAACAATCCCTCCAAGGGTGCCAGAGGGGTTTGGGGGACCAGGCCATACGCCCATCCTGAGGTCTGCTGCAAGCACGGGCCACCCGCAGCGCTCCCAATTCCAGGGCTGGACTGAACGTGAGGAAGGCCGACAGTAAGCAACTTCAAAGGAAAACGCAACTTTGAAGAAAGAGACTTTGTAAGAAAGAGACTTTTAACAAAAGATGCTGAATTAAATGATGTGTGGCAGAAGCAGCCACAACAATCCAATCCAGCGATCCAATCCAACCAAAGGGGGGTCAAGAAGATAACCCCACTGCTGCTAAGGAGATGTCCGAAGACGCCCGCTGACGGTGAGAAGATGATACAGCTACCTGCTGAGAGAGATGGATGGAGATGGAGAGAAACCGAGCCAAATTCGCCATGTGGGAGATGACAAGGTCCAAATGCCCGAACCAGGAGGGAACCCGCTGCCACTCCCTACAGAGCCACTTCTCATGGGTCCATCAGAACTGTAAGGTGAAACAATGCATTTTCAGACGCTGATGAGTTGATGCCATATTATTGATGCCAAATTATTAATTAAGAAATTAGTTAAGTAATTATTAAGCATTAGACTAAACTAGGATCTCCCCTAAAACTAGGTGTATTTCATTGTTTCACACTCTGCCCTAGTGCTTCTTCAAACTCTCAACTGCTGAACGGTGCCTTAATCTATTAAATTCAATTAAATTTGGTAAACCAAAGAGATGTCAATCCTTGATGTACTTGGTCTACCCAATGGTCTACTTTCATTCAGAAATTACTCATTCATGTATTCATTGTGCTCACTCATTTATTCACTCATTTATTCATTATGTATTTCTCAGTTACTCCTCATTAAACCCTTATTTATTTTAATTTTATTCCTCATATATTGAGTTATCTGTCTGTTAGTAGTTTAGTTATGTAGTTGTAGTTCAATAAATATTTCATTTATAAAGAACTTGGTCACTTGGTTTTGGTGTGTACGAAATGTGAAGGTCACTGTACACTATGACAAGAACCCAGGACCAGCCTTGAGATTAGGAGGCTCAATTAGTTAAGTCCAGGTGTCCCTGCCATTCCAAAATAGGGTGGTGTCCAAACATGAATTTAATTTTGGTTATTTAACATAAAACTAATTGTTTCTGATATCTGAAGTTAAGTGCCATCACTCTCCGTCATCTTTTGTACCCATTTAGGTGTTTATGATCCTAATTTTGAGTTATCAATTATTGTACATATTTTGGGTTTTGGACTTATTGGGGACAGGGACAATCATTGTCTACTTGAAACATGTGTGGACAGACTGGAGCAGTGACATGTTGAAAATGTCTGTTAAGACATCTACCAGTTGATCTGCACACACCTTGAGCTTGAGCTTGGCCAGAGATGCCATCAGGTCCAGGTGCCTTGCGTAGATTAATCCTTTTAAGCGATCTGCACACATCTGCCCTGGATGTTACACGTGGGCAGGGGTCCTGGATTACTTGGATTTCCTGCGCTCCTCCGAATCACCCAAGTTGTTAGTTCATGCATGTGTTAATGTTGTTGTCCTGGAACACACACCACTTTGTAGTGCTAGAGCAGTGACGGAGGTCCATTACTGAATGGTCCATGTCACCGGTCTGTCCTATTTGAGTTTCTGCTTATAGGTAGGCAGAAGCAGAACTGAACCTCTGACCATTAGGTTTTGGTCCTGATAACTCTATACAGCTTGTCCAGGGCTTGGTTGGTGTCGACGTGTTGTAGAATGTACACCACTGTGAGAATGAGCGATGTAAATTCCGTTGGGAGATAATAAGGATGGCATCCAATCATAAGATGCTCTAAGATAGGGGAACAGCCTGTAGAAATGATCTCCACATCTGGGCACCACTGGTTGTTTACCATGAAGCAGACACCTCCCCCCTTGCTCTTCCCCGATTCTATTGTCCAGTCCTGGTGGTGAATGGAGAGCCCCTCAGGAACAATGGCCAAGTCAGGGATCAAGCGGTCGAGTGAAGTCTCCGTGGAAACCATGACATTACAGTTCTTAGTGTCCCGTTGAAAAGCTATCCTGCTCCTGAGTTCATCCAGCTTGTTATCCAGTGATTGGACGTTCTCTAAAAGAATACTTAGTAGAGGAGGTTGGTTTTCACGTTTCCTCAGCCTGACCAGGACCGTGGCCTGCAAGCCTTGTGTCCTTCGTCGCCTCCACTTTCCAGGCGACAGGTATTCCAAGCCATGGATATTCCCCATTGTTCGTTGTCCACTTGATACACCCCACATTGGCAGAGTCACCAGAGAAGTTCTACAGGTAGCATGATTCCGAGTTGTAAGTAAAGTCAGTGGTGTAAAAAGTAAACAGGAAGGGGGAGAGGATGGTCCCCTGGGGGGCCCCCGTGTTGCTCATTACGGTTCCTGACACGCAGTTCCTCAGTCTTACAAACTGCGGCCTGCCGGTCAGGTAATCCATTATCCAGGAAACAAGTGGAGTGTTCACCTGCATGGCCCTGAGGTTGTTAAAAGCACTGGAGAAATCAAAGAACATCATCCTCACTGCACTCCTAGCCTTGTCCAGATGGGAATAAGCCTGGTGTAGCAGGTATATGATGGTGTTGTCCACTCTAATGTTCTCCTGGTTGGCAAACTGCAGGTCCCGTGCTGATTTGACCTGTGGCCTGAGGTATGAGAGTATCAGTCTGTCAAGGATCTTCATCATGTGGAATGTCAGGGTCACAGGTCTGCAGTTATTTGGGCTAGGAGTAGAGGGTGGTTGTAGAGTGAGCCGAGAGGTGTGGGGGTTGGGGCGCTTGTGGGAAGGGGCCCATGTGTAGAATCTGTTGAAAAACAGGTT
Organism: Oplegnathus fasciatus; assembly: GCA_003416845.1. NCBI lineage: Eukaryota > Metazoa > Chordata > Actinopteri > Centrarchiformes > Oplegnathidae > Oplegnathus > Oplegnathus fasciatus. Next base: position 1,027,239 of record NTHP01000021.1, read on the forward strand.
CAGCTCATCCGCAGCTTGTGCTACCTACCTATCTGATTACCTGATTATAGCCAGTGATGCTCCTCATGTCTCGCCACTCCTCCCTGGTGTTATTCTGCTGCAGTCTGTCCTCCATCTTTTTTCTGTGTGCATCCTTTCCCTCCTTGATCTTAATCATGTGCTCTCTTTAAATAACTTTGAAGTCCTCCCTGTCCCTTGTCCTGAATTTTCTCTTTTTTACATTCAGGGGATCTTGATGACCCTGGTGATCCAGAGCTTATTGTTGGGGAAACAGGTTACAGTCTGGACAGAATCAACATTGTCCCCAGAAATTGATGTATCCTGTGATGCTGTGTGTGAGCCCCTCAATGTCTTCACCATATGGTTCAGTCAGCACTTTCCAATTTGTGGCTTCAAAACGTCCCTCTACATCTGACATGCCTCTAGTGACCATCTCCTGACTGCCCTGGTGGTCACAGGCTGCCTTACATTAATATACATAATCTACAGAACATACTGAGTGTAAGGATGAAGATGATGGTGTGATTTACCTGTAATGGAACCTCAAGATCCAGTTCCTGACAGAAGGCCAGAACCACTAGTCTGTACTTATTCTGTGGGATAGCCAGTGAATCAAAGCTATTTTCTGACTAAAAAAAGGTGAGGGGTTAGAGGAAGAAATGGAACTGTGAAAAGAACAGTTAGAGATGGATTACTGGGAACACAAATACAATGGCATTACAAAAGTCAACAGATCAAGATTGAGATGATCATGCTAGCAGCTCTGTGAGGCTGTGCATTTGCTAATTAGAACTAAGCCCAAAGTACAGTTGAGGCTGATGGCAATGTCAATAGTTTTATTTGGTCACAAACCAACGTATTGGACAAATTAACATTTTGACCTGATGATGGAGCTACATGAAAAGTCAGAGAATCACCAAAGTCAGAATTCATGAACGTCTGTCAGAATTTCATCACAATCCACCCAACAGTTTGAGATATTTCAGTCTGGACCAATGTGGTGGATTAGCCAACTGACTCTGTTGTCCCTAAAGCCACGCTGCTTGTGCAGAGCGGCCTTTACCTTTAGCTAAAGTAGGCAACTGCTTGGTGCCTCCCAACTAAGAGGGCCCTTAATAGATTTCTTATATTTAGATATGAAACATGTAAGGTGTTGTTACTATTCTAACTCATATATACTGCAATAACTTGCATATTTCATATAAATGCATATTTCACATATCCTGTTTCATTTAGATGTTCAACAAGATCAGACATCCAATCTTTATCTTTTATGAATTAACTGATTTATGGAATCTGTTTCTTTAAGTTCAGGGTCTATTGTCCCTTTTTCCCAATTAAACATAACATATGAATTCATATATAGTTCATTCGGCATTGCAAAATAAGTCCCTTTTGTTCTTTGTTTCCTGAATGAGCCCTTGATGAAGTCCAGGGATTATTCTGAGCTGGGGATACTGGTCCTTAAAAGGGGTCGGTGCCAGGTCAGTGCCATGCATAACCTCGTAAATTGGCCAGTTGTCAATTCACTTTCCATTAGTGTCCTCCTTGAGTCCTGGCAGTGCCTGTTTCATGACCCCAGGGTCATGTGAAACATGAAACTGTAGCGTGATGAGGATGATGTTCATCATCATCCTCATCATGCTACAGATGTGTTGTGTTTTATAAGATTATCATAAGGTATTTTAATGTAAATATACAGTATAATAATGCAGTATATAAATAGTGCAGTAAAAAGTACAATGTTTCTCTATGAAATGTAGTGGAGTAGCAAATGAAGCCAACAGAGAGAAGATTGGCTATTTCTATTTCTAATAGTTATTCTTAATGCCTGCCACTGGGTCGTTTCTGGTGTCGGTTTCTGCGACATCAGACGAAACGGCGCTGGGGTTTGCTCTGCCTGAATTCCAGTTGCTTCAGCCGCTAACTGAAGGTCCATCTCTGGAGCGGAAGCCGGAAGTGGTCTCCTTGCAGTGGGGAGTGAAACGGAAGGAACATGTAACCTAATGTTAGGTGAAACACTACCGTCTTTGTCCACAGAGACAGCCAAAATCAACACAAAATGAAAAGTTCCACAGAGTTGCTTTAAGTACAGTACTTGAGTAAATGTACTTAGTTACTTTCCACCACTGGAATTAGGTCCATATTGGATAAGATTTATGCCAAAGTTCAGTGCCAATGTAGGAAGTACTGTGCCTCGTACAACGGTGGAAAATAAGTGTGTGGAGATCAGGGTGGTGGATGGACTTCTTTCACAAACCTGCAATTAACATTCAGATTTTCATTAACTGTAACCACTTTCTTTTTCTAACTTTAACCAAGTGTCTATGCTGTCTAACCCTCATCAGAGTTTATTTGGCATGACTGTGATCTTTCCTAAGCCTTAAACATACTGTAGTTGGCATGTGCAGAAATGTAATTATTAATTAAACGTAATCCAGAGTTTTTCAGAATTGTCCATTTATGTTCATGGTAGGCAACAGGGTAGGATAAACATTTCCATGTATGTGGTGGATTCAACTTTACCCTACTTGATCATATTTTGGTGAAAACAACAGCATAGACATGGATTATGCTACAGAACCTTTCACCACTGGAGTATACTGTAACTGACTGAGTTCAAGCTGACCACAGAAGCTGTTCACTGTAAGAGGAAACTATTCCCTTTTCACTCCACAAGAGGAGAGTGTTTCTCAAAAAACAGATATTGGACTTGCTTTAAGCTAACAGCTTATTAACTTTGTTAACATGGAGAAATTGAAGAAGATCTTTGTATCCAAGATGTGGTCACCTAAATGTTTTCTTCCAAAATCAATACATATATCAGTAATGTCTAACTGTAACTGATGGATGACTGCAGTGGCTGAACATTACTGCAATTCCTAAAACCACTGAAATAACTTCTTTTAACAGTAATGGTCCCTTTCTGTGTCTCTGCTTCTCTGAGTCCTTCTCTCTGTAACCACAGGGAGGGAGAGAGAGAGAGAGAGAGAGAGTGAGAGAGACTGTATGTGTGTGTGAGAGAGAGAGAAAGATAGAGGGTACATCCCTTAATGCCATCCACATTTCCAAGTCCTCCAAGTTAAACAACAAAGGTTTAGGTTTAGGGAAACATCATGGTTTGGGTTCAAATAAGTACTTAGACAAGGTTAGGGAATCTTTCGCTTGGGCCAGATGAGCTCAGATCTTCTGCCACACGATCTGTGAAAAACAACATTAAATCTTCAGAGTTGGTATTTTCTTAGATTTATTGCACAACAGAATAAACAGAATAAAACACTACAACAAATCAAGTTAGTGCCGGGAACAACTGCAGTTGCTCTGCTGTACATCATTTTTTATATGAAAACATATGCTCCACCTGTTGGGTCATACAACACTCCTGATTGGCTACTAGTCAAAACACGGAAGTCACTGAGAGTCTCTGATTGGTCGAAAATTAAAGGCTGAATTATGTGCTATTACACCTTTGTCCATATGGAGGCGTCATTACACAAGGAAACTTTCTTACCGTTGCTAGGTAACGCACCTGTCTCACTGAACTTCATCCAGGATTCCTCCAAGATGGGAGGCTCCAGACATATAGGCCCAATTCCAATCCGGACCCTACATCCTCCCCTACCCACTCTCACTCCGTTTGCACATTCGCGTGGAGTGGCCGCCACATTAAGTGTCATTCCAAACCAATTCGTCTTAAGTGGGAGTGGCTTATAAAGCCCTCCAACACCGAGTCTGCATCGATGCAGGCTTACAAACCACACTCCTCTTGAGTGCATGACCTCTTTTGTGTCCAGGACAGGGGAAATGCCACATACTTATAAAAGTTTGTTCCGTGCGGTTATTACCAAAGGATAAGTAATAAGTTGCCTTACCTCAAACAGACATTTGATAGACTATTTTCGTGCACACATGAAGGAATTAGAGGTTACATTGTATTTTGGAAAAAAACAAAGACCTAACCAGATTAAGAATGGCAAACGAAAAAAAATTCAAAACAATTAATGCTATGTAATAATTAAAGCTTGCTATGCCATGAATGTACTGAGTGTACCACGTCATTGCCCATACATCTACATCTTTGTCAATGCTGCGTATAAGATGATCTTTTAGATAAATATTTATTTAATAGCAATATCCTTTCCCATTTCCGTCAGAGAAAGGCAAAGGCATCCCAAAGCTTGCCGGTGTATTTATACCATCACCCTTGATGAAGAGACCCTCCACAGCCGCGAGTGTGGCTCCACACAGCTACACTCCGTCATGGAGTGGGAGGGTGTAAGGATTGGATTGGAATTGGGCCATAGATAGCATTTTCCTGAGAGGGCCCCTCACTGTCCATTGTGATAAGTCACCACTAGCAAGCAAACTTGCCCTGCACAGCAAAACGACCTTGGTTCTCATGAGTTCATGTGTGCTCTCTGTTCATAACTCAATGTTTTCTTTAATTAAAATGAACTCATATCAGGCGCCTCATCATACAGAGAAAGTCTTCCTGAAACTCTTTCGCTAACAGGCCTAGTTACACACTCTCTGGTCTGCATGACACAAGGTGATTTTCTTTTTTTTCTTATGTCCTGCACTGAATTTTCTAACCATCAGAGCTCCAGGACTAACGTGAACACATTAACTTGTGCAAGTAATATATGGTATATACTGTGATCAAAATAAACACATCCAGGTTATGTACTAATTATGTAAACAAAATGATTATATAAACCTGATCACTCATGTAGTAATACGATCGGACAAGAAAATGTTTTCCACAGTGTTTGTTTTTTTTCAGGCCAAAAACTGTGTTACTTACACCCTCTTATTTAATAATTTTAAGTAATACGTTTCTTATTAATTTCAAATATGGATGATTTGCACATTTCATTTTTTAGAATAACCCAGATTTTTTGATACTGAAGATTTATTTGATGTGAATAGTTCCAGTCAGAGTTTAGGTTTGCCTAGAAAAAAATGTTACAAAATGCATTCTATGAGCTCAAAACAGCCTCATAACTAATAGAGAATTGATAAAAAGCAACATTTGATTTACTCAGAGTAACTTTTACTCACATTTTATAGACCCCTTTTGTGTTGGTAAACATCAGAGGTGGGACCCAGTCATTGTTTTGCAAGTCACAAGGAAGTCTCAAGTCTTTGCACACAAGTCCCAAGTCAAGTCCCAAGTCCTAAACTTTGGGTTTCGAGTCCTAAACAAGTCACAAGGTGCTCCTCACCGAATGCAATGCCATTTTAACAACAAAGCCTCGACTTTCTTTGTTCAAATGTCGAACGCAGTTGGAAGTGTTGCATCTCCGTCTGTAATTTTTGACCCACACGTTTTGCATGCAGCAGTTTGTTTTTTGTTGACTACCATGTAGTTTTTGTGCACAAACAAAATTATCTTTGGTATCATTTTTTCCAACTGGCACTGAGTAACGTAACATTAGTTCTTCATGGTTCTCTCCTGAAACTTGATTGGATGCTGTCGGATGGGTTCAAACAAAGTGGATCTGGGGAATGTAAGTGTCGACTTGCTGGGAATTAATAGCATTAGTGTCTGAAATTAACTTTTTGACTCACCGGCCAAGGGGACTGGTAGATGAAAAAAGTATTAGTATTTAATTATTAAATAATGCTGCAGTAAAACAACCTCTAAAGTGATGAGGTACTTGGGGACCTGTTGTACAAGAACATGGTTGAGTTTGCTGATCACAATTTGATAAGGTTTTTTTAGTAGAATTTTAAAAATCTGCCTATGTAGAAATGAATGGAATATTGTTATGATTTTAGCATCTAATTATTAAAAATGCTGTGTAAAGTAATGACAGATGTAGGCCTATGTATTTCAATAAAGTAAAGAGAAAAGATAGAAAGTTTCCCATTTTAAACATCCTTCGTGGCCATTCGAGTATAGATTACTGAGTTTACTATGGAGATAGATTTGTCTGTGTAATCTGTAAATATAAAACACCTTCCACAAATACAAAAAAAAAGATTTGTAAACTCACAAAAATATTTTGCAAATATAAAACCGATCTGCAAACACACAAACAAATTCCACAAATAAATAATACAAATATCTGTGAATACATGAAATCGATTTACAAATAAATAAAAAGCATTTGTGAATATCTTCCTAACATTTACAACTTTCGAACAGGCATTTGTGGAGCCAGTTTATATTTGTGAATCCAAAAGGCATTTGTGGATCTCAATTCTACGTTTGTGGATTTGCATTTTACACACACGGAGTTTTGAGACAAACCTTCCGCCAGTCCGAACAAAAATCCACTCGTATCACTTGGCCATTTTCGGAAAGCATGTGAACGCCTGCTGACGATGTCATTTCCGCATTTCAAAGTAAGAGCATGCAGTCTTACTTACTGTTTTTTTTAAAATAATCAGCGATAAGTAACGTGCATTCATTATTTTATTATGTTAATGTGACACGGTGAGTGTGTTTATTTGTTCTATATATTATCTAAGACATACTTCCGTATATATTTGTTTGAGTATGAAAGGCACGAGGATGCTTGTGGGCAACTTTCAGGTTACTACCCAGGTAAAGTGGTAGGCTTGTGCTGCTTCTTCAGTCTGCAGTTATCTAGCCACTGAGGGCCAGCCAACTCATCCTTTATATTTTTCTTTTATTCTTTCAGGTGGGTAAAAGTCACAAAGCACTTCACATCTTATTAGAAGTGTACCCTTACTAATGTAGTTGTAATGTCTGTCTAGAAGTGCACCGTATTTAGTTACGTTTGCATTGTTTCAGTTAGGCTGCATTAACTGTTGTAAGGCAACAGATATCCTGTTACATCCTACCTGGTTTTCAAACTTGTTTCCGCACGCACGTGCGCATTGTGTTCACCTAACAGCAGCAGCTGTGGTCTGCCTCTGTCACCCGATTCGTCACACATTCACAAAAATATTACTGCCGATTTTTCAGTCCCATCTCATATCTACTGTGGCGAATATGATTGTATAAGTGAGCACTACATCACAGCCACTTACGAAAAACGAAATTTAAGATTAAATTTAAGAAAATGCAATTTTTGCACAGTACTGAAGGCATGGACTTAATGATGATTTACGGAGTCATGCTCCTTCCTTTTGCGTATATTGTATAGTAACATACAGAGGCACCCAAAGACCTCTTTATTTGTCATTAAAGGTGTAGTCTGCAATTCTAATCCAATAAAATGCAATGCAATGCATGCATAAATCCATGCTTTCAGTACTGTGTTGTGGGTAGAATATTACCACTTGTATTCTACTCTTCCTGTGGCTCAGTGTTAGCAGTTATTTAGTGTATTTCGACAGCATGAAACAACACAGTAAGGGCTTTTATGCTTTTGATGTGCTTTTAGTAGTCCATATTCGGAACATTGTAGTTTTACCATGGCTGACCCACGTCAATAATATCCGCCATTGCATAATTATGTAGCCTAGTGTAAGTGCAGTTGGATTCTCTTAGCACCGCGGTTGTCTTTCCCTAAGTCCTCATGAATTCTCCTTCACATCTTTCCTTGACCTCATGACGTTTTCCATCGAGGTCAAGGAAAGTGGTTAGGAAAGGATATAGGACGTCATTTTTTCACTATTCGACCGCACCCAGAGAGAGAGAGAGAGAGAGAGAGAGCCAGACAGACAGACAGACAGACAGCCAAACAGGCAGACAGAGAGAGACAGACAGAGATGCAGCAACAACAATAACAACTATAATAACAATAGAAATATGACTAATAATAATAATAATAATAGCAGTGGGGGTCAAGCAGGCCGACGGTGGCAGGCGGTCTGCAACAACGATCGACAGGAACCTGCGAGGAAAGAAAATACAAAACTCCGTGAAAGATACAAAGTTAGTAACATGCTGTCGTGGTAACTGAAAATCAGTTTGTCTAGTGCAGGTGAGAATATGCAATTAAATACCAAAGACACAATATCTTGCAGTCCAGCTGCCTTTATTATCACACAAGCATATGCATTCGGGTTCTCCGAAGAAGAAGAGCCCCAAGCAGTTACAAACAGCCATATTTATAGTGATGCCTTAAGAAGTTACCTTATGCAGACATGTCCTTTCACGTACACAATTTTTACTACTACTCCACATATGGTGCCATGTCTAGACAATTTCCCGTTTTTCTCCACCTTGTCTGAACTTTATCTGAACTTGATCTGACACCTGTCTTTCAGCTAAGTAAATATACATCTTCTGCATCTCACAAGTTCATGCACAGCGCTTCACACTTCACCTTGACTTCCTCTTGTACTTTCCACTGCATGTCAGCAAAAGGTCACTTCAAAATACATATTTTGTTATTGTATAAGCATGATCAAGTCAAAAGAACACTTCTAATATCATAATTTCCCTCACAATGGCATTAATGGGACATGAATGAGTACAGAAGGAGAGGGAGAGGAGGAGAGAGGAGCTCAGCGCATCATGGGANTAGCAGCATAACTAAGGGATGGTTCAGGGCTCACCTGAGCCAGCCCTAACTATAAGCTTTATCAAAGAGGAAAGTTTTAAGCCTACTCTTAAATGTGGAGAGGGTGTCTGCCCCCCAAACCCAAACTGGGATCTGATTCCACATCCGAGTCATTGCTGACCTAAATTCGGTTCAGGCCAATAATAATAATAATAATAAATAATAAATAATAAATAATAAAAATCATGTCTTGCTTTATCAGCTATGCTTTTCTGTGTGATTAAATGTGATATATACAACATTCAAAACCAGTAGTTGTCGCAGTAGAGCACAGCATCTGTTACAGGTACCAGGTTGTGGCACCAAATAACAGATATAGATGTACCTGAAAAACAGGTTAAGATGTTATGAAGAAACAGAGCAGTGACACGGTTTGCATTCTTCGCCAGAGTCTCCTCAGCTATATTTATTCACATTTCACAATAAATCTCCTACTCTAGCTACCATTGTTTGCTTTGTCCCATTTGTTTCAGTTTTTACCAAGCATTAACTAACACTGTATCTTTTAACACTCAACATATACTGTTTCTCTTTTCCTTTCTACATAGACATGAATNAACCCTTTTCCTTGTTCATAAATCACATTCAAAATACATCAAAGCCAAAACAAAATACAATAAACATCTTCTGTTATCAGTTTACATTCGAAATCAACACATCCTGTAACCTCTGTGTCAATTCTTCACTAAATTATTACTCCCAAATTCGTTTTGGTCATTCATTTTCATGCTAAAGTGCATTTTCATTAAGATGCCTAACTACATCAATGGGACTAGCATATTTACAATAAGAGCAGTAATACCCAACATAACTCTTTTACAGTTGCACCATTTTCCCCAAAACTGTTTTTGTNCGGGAGGCGCCGTTACGAGCCATTCAACGTTAATACACAGACACACTTTAGCTAACACTTAGCTAACACTCATACTACCCTCATATCCGACCCAAATCAACACAAAATACACTCTAAACATCACATAACCAATTAAAGACGTCCCTGTGTGATTTGATAAATATAACCCACCTGAAAAACAGGTTAAAATGTTATGAAGAAACAGAGCAGTAACACGGTTTGCATTCTTCGCCGGAGTCTCCTCAGCTATGAGAGGAAACGGCGCGTGCGCAACATAACGTCCCAACGGCAAACCGGGTCAGACCCGTTGTCCTGTACTTGGGGTTTTTTTTTTTGTGAACAACATGTAAATCACACACGCTGAGGTTCCTAAGGATAGATAAAAATACTGACACTCTCAAAAACGCTGACAAACAAAATAAAACAATCACACTAATGTGACGACATTTAGTGGGCATCACACATCTCAGACCAAAACAAATGGGTGCAAATCGACACACTTCATTCAAACTCAACAGAAACAAAATAAAACTCTCCAAAACTGTCTATAAATAGTCTATAAATAAATACTAGTGGTAAATATTCAACTTGATCGAAAAACTTGCAGATATCGCAGGGCTTTGCAGAGTGTTGTGTGGGGAGGACCGGGCAGAGCAGACCAGCGGCTGTGGAGGAGAGAGCCGAGGGCAGAGCCGGAGCTTCTTTGAGGAATAAACACCCGGAGTCACCCGGAGCAGTTTACCGGTGGGAGGAGAGTTTATTTTTTAAACTTTAAGGATTAAAAAGTGGATTTATCTTCACTCTCGCTTCTCAATCTGTCTGCAGCAGCGAGCCGAGGAGGTGCCGACCTCTGTGGGTGTTATAATGTAATTAGTCTCTCTTCTACTTCTACTGACTGCTGACTGGAAGGGAAATGTAGGAGGAGAGGGGGGAAAAGACTGCAGGAAAATAACCAAAAAACGGAGTCTATGGTGAGTGCTGAGTTGGGGCTGAACTGAACACAAACACACACACCCTCAGACACAGTCGGTGCCTGCCGTTGCTCGCTAGGAGCTAATTATTAGTTTGCTAGCTATCCTGCTAACGCTAGCTACCTAAAACATCAAGTAAAATATGCTTTAGGTAGCTAAAGTTTAATGGTTGTGAATGCCTTCAGTTGAATTCTCTTAGTCTCTTTATGAACGCAGTGCGGACTCTAACATGCCGTCCCAGCTACAAAACAAAGAACAGAGAAGCTCGGATCACAACACAGAAAGAGGGAGTGTGACTTCATGCTCTGATCAGGACGCCATTACTCCACTTTATCTTTACATAGCAAATAGCTGTTCTCCGCTATATTAATGTTCTGAATGTCGTATTTAGGACCTTTAACTTTCATATTACATATCTTATCTAGAAACCTACCGCTGCGATAAGTAAGGAACATGTTTTCTTTTTGGGGGGACATTCCTTTACATTTCATGGCTTCACTATCCCCTTAAAATAATGACATAATGATGGGGTCTAATCACCAAAGACTCCTTTCATATCTTCATTTCATTGTGCATCATCTCCTCTTTTCCAAATAAGTCTCTCGTGATAGAAATGATTTATCCGCCCAAATGTTTTAGGGAAAGTGTAAATTATGTAAATATACAGCACATTTAATAGTTTAATTTAATTTTTAAATTTAATACTTGACAGAGATTTGCAGCCTCACGTGTGACAGGATGACGATTAAAATGTGTTTATTGCTGAAAGACTCTCCTCCTCTCCCTGAAAAGAAGATTATTCATGATACAGATTAAATAACAGATCATGAAGAGAAACATCTTTCTATGTCTTCGGTGTTGGTCTAATGAAAGACTGCAGTTAAGGTTGGTCTCTTGTATCCTCGCTCATGTCTCCTCAAAGATCCCGCACTCCTCGATCCTTGATCCTCAGAAATAAGAACATTGGAACGTCCTTCAAATAGGGGAACTGGTAACCAGAGAGTGTTAAGGATTTGTGAGGGCAGGATGAGAATAGACACAATATATGAAGAGGTACCATGCATTAGAATAAACAGAATAATTTCAGTGCATATTATTTGGCACCCTGGGGAGAAGAGAGGTCGAGAGAGAAATAGAAAGCTTGCACATGTAGGAGAGTGAGAGAGAGAGGTGAAATTAAAATTAAACTTTTATTTGGTAATAATTCAGTGTAATTTAGTGTAATTCTGTGGTTTATTAGTGAAGTGTATAGAGTGAAGTACCTGAGCTCCAGAGCAGCTCTTGTTCATTGATGCATTTAGAGGTTGCTCCATGATAAACCAGGCCAGTCCATATGATAATGGTCTGAACGAAGCATAAGTACAGGTACTTCAGATTATCTTCAGCATCTTTAGCATGTACAGAAAAATGAATTACAGTGATATTATTCAGCATTACACAAAAAATAATGGGGCATGAATGAAATTAAAGCTGTTACAGTGTAGAAGAAAAGAACAACAATATTTCCTGTGAGAACACAATTTCTTTTACTTTTACCTGTAGTATTCTATCTGCCTTTGTCCTCAGTAGGCCTGGTTCTGTGGGGGTGCTTATGTAGACGTACTCACAGATTGAAAGTGTAATCGCCTGTGTTCGCGCTGCTGTGTGTCTGCATGCAGACTAAGCTGGTCCTGACTGGGATAATAAATCAGGCCGCAAAACGTCAGCCCAGGACAACCTCCACACATTCACAACAGTCGACGTATACTGGGACTGTTTAGTTGAAATGGCTTTACTGTTTATGTCAGTGACATAACTTTTAGTTCTATTACTACACACAAAAACTGCTTCAACAAACATCCGTAATAGTTCAAAACAGCAGAATGTCTTCAGTTTCAAGAGTTAGTCAGTGTCACTTCCACTATGAAGGTTACAGGAATTAATCATCATATCTGTAATGTTTGTTTTGCTGCTGGTATTTCCTCAGACCTCTGACTGGACCTGCGTTCATCATTATCAGCTCTGAGTAACTGGAGCTACTTCCACCTGACAGAAAAGAGTCTACAGGTAGATTATTTTCTACAGAGCACAGCAAGTGTTGATGCCATTTATTTGTTTTTTAAAACACATAAAAACACACAATCAACTCAGGAAAGGTACAGATGGGTGACAAACCAACATAAAGTGACTTAGTTAGGTATTGGGTCGCCACGTCCCGCCAGAACAGCTTCGCTGACCTTGGCATTGATTCTCCAAGTCTCTGAACTCTACTGGAGGGATGAACACCATTCTTCCAAAAGATATTCCCTCATTTGGTGTTTTGATCAAGTTGGTGGAGAGCGCTGTCTAACACGTCAGTCCAAAATCTCCCATAGGTGTTCAATTGGGTTGAGATCTGGTGACTGTGAAGGCCATAGCATATGATTCACATCATTTTCATACTCATCAAACCATTCAGTTTCCCCTCCTGCCCTGTGGATGCAAGCATGGTCCACCTGGAAGAGACCTTTCCTGTCAGGATTGAAATGTTTCATTTAAGTATAAAGGTGATCATTCAGAATAACTTTCTATTGATTTGCATCAACCCTGGGGAGAAGTGGATCCAAACCATGATAGGAAAATGCTTCTCACCTATATAGAAGCATCTACATTTGATATGTTTCTCCACTCTTTTATTTTTCCTTTAATTTGTCACCCGTCTGTAGTTGTGATATTATGACAAGCTGAGGGCGGCACGCCCTCTCAGCTCCACCTTTTTTATTTCTCTTCTCTCTTTCTCCTGTGCTGTCCATTTTGTTCTCCATACTGCTTGGCCACACGCACTCCATGTACGGACTGAACATTGTCATGATGTGTACATGCATGCAGCCAATCACGTGTGACAGGTAGAGATCATAACGGTTAAAGGGGGGCCCCATGGTCTACAGGTTTGAGTGACGTGTTGTTTTCTCTTTGGTTTACTGGGTAGTTCTCCTGGTGCTCCCAATGGCCAGTCCAGGCCGGAGACTGAAGATAACGCATAGATCACTATTGTCACTTAGACGCTACCCCCCTGTGAAACAACCACACACTGCTAAAGAAATTAGCTCAGTCTCAACCTCCACCACTGCCTGACTCACGCACACTACTGTTTACAACACAGCCAAACAAACTGCAGGCTGAGAGGATGTCACATTGTTTAAATATAGAAAAAAGTTTCCATTGTGCCTTGTGCAACTGTGATCTGATCTCATGTTGCAAAAACAGTGCTAGTAGTTTTCCACACAACAGCAGGGCACAGTAAAAAGTTAACCTTAATGGGACTGTTTCTTGTTCCTAAAGCTAAAGTAGATAACCTGTATAAAAATAACTTTTTGTCAAATTTGCTAAAACTGTCACTATGTCCTGACCAGTGTTGGGGGTAACGTGTTACCGAAGTAACGCGTTACAGTAATATATTACTTTTAGCAGTAACACAGTAATATAATGCGTTACTAATAGGATTTCAGTAATATTATTATATTTACTATGTCACGTAACGCGTTAACCACTGCACCACTCCTGCAGTGCGCCACCAGAAAAAATATTCCCCAAAGGTTATTTATCAATCCATACATCCATTCTCTTCTTCTTCTCTTCTTCCATGAAAGAATCCACCGCTCCCGAATCAAAACAACCAATCAGAGCCAGGAGGAGTGTCTGACGGAGTGTCAATCACTCCCGCAGCTCCCCTCCCCCGCACATGCACTAACTTGGTCAAACTCTGTATTTTCAGTGAGTGGATGCAATGGCAGACAAACAACCACCGAACAACCAAGCAATGAGAAAACTGCCTCCTTTGTCAGCATCAGTTTACACGAAAAAGAGAAGTAAACAGAAGAAGACCAATGAAAAAAATCAGCTAAAAAGAAAATTAGACCGAGCAACTGTGGAGAGGGGCTTTGGAGGCAGGTTGGAGCGCAGTGGTGACAGAGGGGGAGGGACCTTAAAGTTGTGCTCGTTCAAAAGTCCACTCTTCTCACCCGACTTCATGTTTAACTTCCATGCCAAAGTAAAAATCTGCTGACTGTCTGCTGCCAAAAATGGTTGTCTCTTCATCATTGCATTCTTGTGGCTGCTTCACAATAAAAGCCAGCCAACGGTTCACCATCTCTTTCTTTATTGTCATATGCACAACAATTACATGGAAGCAGTCGTTGGCAATAAAATTCTTAAATCTCAGGCTCTCTCCAACAATGCTCAAAAAATATATACACACACATATATATACAGAGATGTAAACAATATAAACAGATGTGAACAGGTAACAGGGATGTAAGCAGGTAGTAACCAGTAAGTATAGCAGTGGGGCAAAGTGACAACAGTATTAATAAGGTGCAACTAATGAGCTAGTGAGCTGAAGAGTTCAACTGTCCAGGTGCCTTGCGTGTGTTAATCTCTGTAAGCAATCTACACACATCTGCCCTGGATATTACAGGTGGGCAGGGGTCCTGGGCCTTTTGTATCTCCTCAGCAGGTGAGTTGCTCTCAGTTGGACTCTTCTAATGCTCAGTTGGCATTAGTAGTAACTTAATAAAGGGAGAGTAATCCTTAAATCTGGAGACAGAATTAAAAACAGTAATGTTGAAGAACATGCTGCATTGTTTCCTGTGAAGCCCCTGAGCGTGTGAAGGCAATTTGAATCCTGATAATGAACTATGAACAAAAATGAACTATATGGAGAGGTAATACTAAATGTATAAATGTAAATATGCCAACCATGAATATGAGAAATGGGATTCAAAATAATGCCAATTTTAATAACTATAAGAATTAGCCAAAACTATCAAATACTTGCCCAGTCACGGTATCAAATGACTTACTAGATTTACTTATTGCTCTCACATAAGAAAATAACACATACAGTATGTGGGTTAGGTTTCTGGGATACTTTGGGTTATATAATCATAATATTGTCAAATATTTACTCTTGTACTTGTCTAAAAATGTATGCAAGTATTTCTACAACTCACTCATCACATATATGCATATAAACAGTACCATACTGTGTCTTTTTGTCACTTTGATGTTTTATGGCTGGTGATGATCTGAATTCAGCCTTCACTTTGAGACATCCATCCTTTCTGTTCCAAACACCCAAATCTATTCATGCGCTTTTTCATCTCTACTTTATCTCTACCTCATTCCCTCTCTGCTTTCCTCTGACACACTTCTCTAAGCACTTCACTCTCTCTGTGTCTGTGCATGTGTGTTTTTGTGTGTGTGCACGCGAGAGGGAGAGACATTGAGCTTTTCCTAAGATGGATTTGCAGAGGCTGTGTACCTGAATAACAAACCTCCATTGATAATGAAGCAAGAGAATCATTTTCACTCAACAACAAACTGAATACCTGTCTTCTTTTTACCAAACAGACAGTAATAATAAAGAGCATGGTAAACAAGAGAGCATGAATTTGAATGGTGTTTGGATACAACTATTGTGTAGGGGCTAACTGAGCTTCTGTTGTGTCATGTGAGGCTTGTCCAGTCACATATGTGCAGGGGTGGCCAAGAGGGCGCTTGCTGAAAAGTTTTTTAAAAACCTTTTTAAAATAAACAATTCATTATTTTTTTTAAATGTCCAACATGCTTAATACGATGTCTAATATACTAAATGTAAATCATTATCGTGAGAAATACTGCAGTAGCTTCCTGTTGGTTTCTCATCTTTTAACAGCTCTTCTGAGGGGTGCCATCAGTCAGTGCAGCGGCGTAGGTAATTACTGATTCAAGATATGCACATAACCACATAAATCAGCGTCCTCCAATCTGATACGAAAATGGAGATTATTTTATTGCCCCAAGCGAAGTCAACCAGCAGTGGACTAGTGACTCTATAGACAATGAATGCAGGTACTCAAGGAGAACGTGGCTTACACCAATCTGACATCATAATCAGACAGAAGGATAGTGAAAAAAGGTCAAACATACATGCTAATTGGTACAGCAGAAAGGACAGCTGGATGCGGTCATGCGAACGCCTTATTTTGATTTCTGTGCTTACTTTTGAAATTGGCGGGACAGATACAACATGGGCTGTTACAGGAATTAGGCACATGAAACATTTATCTGAGAAAATTAGCAGCAGGTGTATTCAAACATTAGACTGGTGTGTGTGTGTGTATGAAAATGCCAGCACTTTTTTTCACCTTGGTATCAAATATTAATCAAATGAATGAAGCCCTTTGACTGCATTTATTTATATTTGTTTGATATTGTGCAGTTTCCTCTAAATCATATTGGGATGGTCACTGAAAGTGGTTGGATATGGCACAACACCACCTAGAAACATTGTCACCAGTGTCATCAGCCACCACTGCATATGTGCTAATTTCTTTACAGTGGGGCACCACGGGGAGCAAAGGAGGGTTTGTTTGTTTGTCCAGGTTAAGGTACTAGAATAATGGGACATAATTGCTGTAGTTTCATAGAAATATATAAAATAATTTGCAAAAGAATAAAAAGGTATTTCAAAATTGCAGTTCTGGAACATTAACATTTTGTGAACTTTCAAACTGATCCAAAATGAAAATATAGGGCTGTTTTACTCCTGTGCTAATAAATACTGATGTAAACAATATATAAGAAAACGTGAATAACTCAGTTTGTTTGTACAGTAGTGTTTGTCCTAGTGAAAGATCTGCCACTCACAGATTGCAGGTCACAAATATATAATGATCAATTCATTCAAAACATTTGATCATACCTCATCTAAATTATGACAGGAAAATATTGAAAAATATAAAAGGTTCACTTGTTCTACATCTCATGGTCTTCAACAGCAAATGGGAGACTGGAGCATCTAACAAGAGTCTTCAAGTCACGAGTCAGCACTTAACACAAACCTTTTAACACCTTTAGATCTCTGCTGGTACACCCAAAAGACAGGACTGCACCTTGAGACTGGAATTGCGTCATTGTGACATCAAATGTAAGATCTTTGTCGGGGACACTTTGCTGGTGAAATGGCAAGGACCAATCAACTGGGAAGGTTTCAGAACCCAAGTTTCCATCCAAACATAGCACAGAATTTACCAAAAATGGTCAAAAGAAAATGCCAGTGAATGTTTGTTTCCATCCACTCCTGTTGTGTGTGGTGGAGCTAACTCTCCAGTCGGTGCCATTAAAGGTAGTCTTTGATTCTAATCCAACACACTTTTTGTCAAATTCAGCAAATATCTCCTCACGGTCTGCTAGCTGTCCGTTCTGTGTGTGTGCTGAAAAAAATCCGGTGTTCATACACAACCCTGGCTCTGTAAATGGGAAACAAACAAAGTGGCTTGGACCGAGCCGCACAACACTATTCCAGCCAATCAAGAGGGGGCGTTCGTGCTTGTGCACAGGACAGGGGAAAGGCAGCGGGAGCGAGATGCACAGTAAATCTGGCACATAGTAACGTGCTGAACACCACAATATAAGCACACTGTCAAGGAGGAGAGATGGCTGAGAAACAAGTGCTATGATAAGGCAAGGGCGAAGAGCTAATATCAGCAAGGCTTTCCAATGGTAGCGAGACCTCAGAGAGTTGAAAGGCATGAAGAAGGACGTGGAGGTTGCTCTGTTTTTGCTTGACAGGTGGGTAACATTAGTTTTGTTATGTTTCACAGAACCAATTGGTCAGTTGTGAGTATCGCTGTCGGGAGCTTGTGTCCTACTCCCCCTCTTCCCCGTCCTTTCCCACGAGGAATGAAGCTACACCATGCCATGCCAACCTGTTATAAAAATATTTTACTTGCTATGGCAGACCTCACATTCTTTCCCTTGGTATTCCCTTGGTTCAAATATCAACAATCTTTCTCCAGAATTGCTGACTCCACCTTTAAACCATTACAGAAGAAGTGGACACAACGAGATGACGTCATTAAAAGAGCTCCAGTCAAAGCTCAAACGATGGGATGTTGTTGACGTTTTCGTCACTTCACTGGAAGCTTGAGTGACGTTACATGTTCAAATGACATGTTTCATGTAAGTCATCATTTATTCATGTCTATAATGCATTATAAGCACATTTATAAGACATTATAATGCATTTATAAGGCTTTATAAAACTCTTAATAAATGTTTATAATCATGCATGACAACAAGGTTTATAAAGTATTATAAGTGGTGGACACAATGCTTTGTAAGTTCAGCATTCATAATGCTTTATACCTCCATGCCAAAGCATCCTCTGTTAGTGTGAGTGCAGGGAACCCTAATGTAAGATTGGTGAAAGAGCATTTACATGTATATTTACTAATATCTCACAAAGTCATGCTATAGCGTATTGTTGATGTTTGTACGACATTATTCCATTTCAGAATCTTACAGAAATTTATTAGGGGTGGGACAAAAAATCGATACAGCAACATATGGCAATATTTCCACTTGCGATACATTATCAATACGCTGGCGCCAAGTATCGATACGTTTTTTAAACATAGGCCCGCTCTGAATTCATTCAGCTACTTTGACTTACCACTACCAGAGCGCATCTAGCGCTGAACAGATTGGTGACAGTCAGATGTACGGCATTTTTAGGTGACAACGAAGAAGAAATGCAATTGGATTGTTGCTTAAAGATCAACTTGATATCTATTGCTCAGCCTATATGTTAGGAAAAGCCTGATATTGCGCAACGTATGCTGTGGAAAAATGGGGCCGGTCCAGATGAAAAGTTCCCAGTCCGACCCTGGCTCGCGCTGCTCAACATAATTTAAGATGTGGGTGCGGGTCTCCAAATCGGAGAAATAATTAATTCGGGTGGGTGACGGGTGGATGATTTATGTGGACATGTGGATTCGGATGATGTACGAGCCGATCCACGCATCACTACTATTCATATTCTACATTCACATAATAATCTATACTGAGTTGGTTTCCTGAAATACCGTTCCTGAAGGTCCAGAATGAACCTCCATGCTCAAAGTATTTGGATTAACTTGTTATTTTGAAATAAGAGTTCATGTGAAAGCAATAATAGCGACACAAAATTATTACAATTATATTTTATTCCTATATTTTAATGTTTGCACTATTTATGTCTTTGTCTTAGATTCTCTTTTTCTCATTTGTCATTTTACTTGTGTGATTGTTTGAGCATTGTTGGAGGGAGCCTTAGAACAAGAATTTCATTGCCAACGACTGCTTCACTGTAATTGTTGTGCATATGACAAATAAAGGACTTAAACTTAAAAGTTATATATTATAAGGTTGTCTGTTAATATTGTAACACATAAAGTTTCGGTCTGATAGGGTGAGGAGGTGGGGGTGCCAAGACAAAACGGGGTGAAGTGTAAAGCAATAAATTAAACTACAGTGATGAGGAAGTGCCATTACTTTGATGTGACGGTGCGGTCATTACTGTGCAATTTATTCACTGCTGAGGGACAGTAACAGTGGGAGCATGCAGTTCATTTTAACACAAGGAGTTCACAGAAGCGATTTGTTCTGTCTGATAATTGTTAATGACTGTGCATAATATCTAGTTTTTTTGTAAAATGCCTGAAACATAACATTCACTTTTGTGAATATATATGATATTCCTTTTTGTCCTTCAGACAGACCTACAGACTTGTGTTTGTGTAAGCTTTGTTCCAATTTCAGTTTGACAGTTCTGCTATAATCAGACAGCTGTTGTCAGCTCCTCACACTGCTACCCTCCTGTAAGGCTTTCCTCCTCCGACATTTTGGGTGACTTGTTGGACTGAAAACATGCCTCCCCGAAGCTCAGATCTCTTTGATCTGATCCCTCAGTTTCTGATAAAAAAACTGGCTCCATGAAAGGAATCCAAAACAGACCGCTGGAGATAAGCACGTCGGCTCCTTCCTGCTGCTGTTACCTTGTCAGACATCTGATCGCTACTCCGCTAAATTAATGTGATCTCCACACTTACAACATGTGACTTAATAGGCAAACAAGCCTGTCTTTTTTCTTGCCAACACTTGGTTGTCAGGTAATATCATGGCTTTGGATCTGGTCAGTACCACAAACACAGTACTGCATGATGACCATGAAATATGGTGAGTGAATCTTTGAGTTGACAATTTTTTGTCAAACATGCAACAATGTGAAAATACATAGTAACCAATGTGTGTTAGCAATACAGTTCTATTAATATGGAGCCAATAAGAATGATGCTTATTGTAAGATGAAGACAGAATACTGCACATCGAATTATCTGCCAAACGGTCTTCAAATTTACCATGTCTCTCACACACAGATGATTGACAAAAAAACAAGTGTCTTAATAAGGTGTTCCACCACAAGTCTCCACAGCAGCTTTAGTGCTCCTTGGCATAAATCCTCTAGAGGGATGAACACCACTCTTTCTAAACTTATTCTCTGATTTAGTGTTTTGGTGGTGGTGGTGGACAGCACTGTCTAAAGCCCTGTTCAGACACGATACAAAGCAAATTCTTAGACTTTTTACAATGTGATTGCATATAAAGTTAATGCAAAGACAACAGTAGATGCACATTCACTCTAGGTGAATGTCTGTGTATGTTATCTTCTTATAAAGTTGATATGGCGAACATGTACACCACATCCAGCAGTTACAACATTTATCACTCATTTGCAGTGGTGTTTGTGTCCACCTGATGAATGGACGTCCAGTATTCATTCTCCTTTTGCTCTGTTTTGGTCTCTACCACCTCCTGAGGGAAATATACAGTATGTCTGTCTAGCAGCTAAATGCTCCACTATGTTCACCAGCTAGTCTCTAACTGTCTGTCTGCTGTTTGCTGCTGAGCAGGTAGTGTACAGTGGCTTTTTACAGCTTTTTCACTGAAAACAGCTGCCTGCTGCTGATGGACGCTATGGGAGCAGTGAAAGTGAACCAAAACAATGAACAATGAGCTAAAAGAGGCTAAAAATTAGCTCCATAGAGCTGAGGGGAACTGCAGAGTCCAGTGATAATGGTCTGTTTGTTTGTCACTAGGAGTAACCCTACATCATAGTGATTTGACCCATTGTTGAAAATATTAATCAGGACAGCTTTAAACTTAGAAAGTTAAAGACTTCACTACTGTAGGCCTGACGACACCTGTGGGTCCTGGTGGTATCAACAAGTATGTTTTAAAATAATAATAATTGAAAGGATTCACTGCATCATGGGCCTTTGATAAGGAGTACAGTAAAAAAAAGAAAAAAGAGTATTGGTGACAACAGTGAGTCTCCTTAAAGATGATGACATTTATGTATGTGGAAACAATTCAAGCAAGGCTTTGATATCACTGATTTCTTCATCTTTTCACATATTCTACCTGCAGTCCCCCCATCATGGATTACTCTTTTTAAAGTAACTACAAGGAGTTTATAACTGGTAATGAAAGTCTCAGTTTAATACTGATGCCTCTATATGACCTACATAAGAAAACGAGACCAACAGCGAGAAGATTGGCTATTAGTTGTTAGTATAATTATTCTTAATGTCTGTCACTGGGTCCAATTCCCAGTGAAATCAAACGAAACTATTTACAGCACGCAGACTGGAAGAGCCTGCATTTACATTTTCCCAGGCAAAGTCTGGCAATAAGTAGTACGTTAGCCAGTTAAAATGAAGCAGGAGGAGATTTTTCTTTAGAGAATTTTATTTTTGACGTTATACAGTATCTTGTGGTTATGGCTGATACTGGGGCAGGATCAGCTGAGAGAAAAAACACGAATCAACAGATGGAGAGAAATGCGGGATTTGAAAGGATTCAAACCCGATCCTGAATTGGTCCTTATTTTCATAACTTTCAGCTGTCTGTGTGGTTAGGTTTAGGCAACAAAAGT
>NTHP01000021.1:1062679-1075412 GCA_003416845.1 Oplegnathus fasciatus
CTGCTGATAACAGCCGGAAGTCATCAACTAAAGGCAAGAAACAGTATGATAGGGGAGTGAGAGGTGTTACTCTTCAGCCAGGTGACAGGGTACTGGTGAAAAATCTGTCGGAGAGAGGGGGTCCAGGAAAATTGCGTGCCTACTGGGAGAAAGTAGTACATCGCGTGGTGGAAAGAGTGGGGGATGGACCAGTCTACAAAGTACAGCCAGAGACAGGTAGCAAGTCCCTGCGCGTGCTTCACAGAAACCTGCTGTTACCAGTAAATGACTTACCTTTTGATGAAGAACTCCCTGTGGAAGAAAGGACAAGACAGAAAAGACCAAGACAACCTAAAAAAAACATGGAAAGACTGGTGACAGATAGCTTTGATGAGGAAGAGTATACCTATTCTCATAACCTCCGGAGCAGAATCCCATGCTACAAACTTGTAAGACCTCAACTGCAAGGACCTGCAGTGCCAAAGCAGAATCCTCAAAATCACCTGAAGCTTCGTGTAACAGCCAGAGAATTCTGCCCTCCTGTCAGACAGGAAGCTGAGAGAACTCAGGAAAGGGAGGAGGTACAGGATGTGCCAGAGTCTGCCGAGGAAAGGCCTGATCAAGTGGAAGGGATGGATGATGGAGATGTGGGAGAAAGAGAAGAACTGAGAAGATCACATCGGAGGGGGAGACCAACAGAAAGGCTCACATATGACACTCTGGGTCATCCGTCGTACCGCCCTTGGAGTGCAGAGGTGAATCTACTCTTGCCCAACCACCCCTTTGCAGTAAACCAGAGTTTTGTCCCTTTCCCCTACCCCATCCATTCACAGCCACTCTACTGCAATTACTATGCTCTCGCACACTAAGACACAGACACAGAAAGATAACAAATGTCAGGAGACATTCCTTTAAGTAGGGGAGAGTGTAAAGGGTTGAAAAAAACAGACACCCCTATNCATATACAATATGTCACAGTAATAAATCACAGAAAGAGAAGTAGCTTCCACAAGCTTTTTCTTGGCATTGAAAGTAAAGCACGATTTATTTCTAAAATAAAAACCAATCTTCACTTTAAGTTTCCTAACTAGATTAGCAAAATGTACATTAAATGAAAGCTTGTCGTCTATCAATATACCCAAGTATTTTTATGAGGGCACCCTTTCAGTGGATTTACCAATTTACCATTGGACGCAAAAATGATAAAATCATCAAGCATCTGTAAGCGAGCTTTTGATAAGACCATGGCCTTCGTTTTCTGAGCATTTAAAACTAATTTTAATCTTAGCAAAGCAATTTGTAATGACTGAAATGCAGTTTGAAGTTCTTGCACTGCCTGTAGTATGGTGGGAGCATGTGTATAAATGACAGTTTCATCAGCATAGAAATGTATTTTGGCTTGAATGTCCTTACCCAAGTCATTTATAAAAATAGAGAACAGTATAGGTCCAAAATGGAACCCTGGGGGAGACCTTTAGTTATCTCAGGAAAATCAGATTTGTAGCCCTCTGCATTAACACACTGAGTTCGATCTACAAAATAATTTCCAAACCAATTAACAGCCTTAGGACTGAAACCAGCATTCCGAAGTTTGGAAGCTTTGTCCTTTATTTCATCTGAGCCAACCAGAATGTGTTCAGGGAGGCTTGAAGCAACATGAGTAGGGATTTAATTAATTTATTATTTACATACTCTGTAAATGACTTTAAATAAAGCTCTGATTTGGAATTTCAGATCATTAAGGTGCACGTGTTCCTTAGAGTTCTAAACGTAGTCCAATCAGCCGAGGAGTTAAGAAATAAATCTTGGGCCCAAGCTAGATTTTCAAACAAATTAGCTCTGAAAGACTGACATAGACCCTGCCACCCAAAGATGCCATACAATACCTGGCATTGTAAAACTCCTTTCAACACTGCGGGTTCTTGCGTCTGGCTCCTTCCAGACACCTATTGCAGGTGCCTCTGGGCTATCACAACCATCCATCAGCAGGGCCATGTGGGATGCTGTACCAGCCGTTGCTCGTAGAGTGGGGAGATACATCAGATTTCCCTAAAACAGATGGGAAATGGAGGGAACAAAGCAAGAATTCTTTACTGTTGCCAGCCTCAGCAATGTTGTGAGCGCTATTGACCGTACACACGTCCCTCTAATACCACCATAGGACAACAACAATGTTTTTAGAAATATGAAGCACACGTATTCAGTAAATGTCCAGGCCGTTTGCAACGCCAATAACATCATCACGAATTTGGTTGCCAAATTCCCTGGGTCCGTGCATGACAGCTACATTTTTAGGAACAGCAGTCTGTACAGAATGGTGCAAAATAATGGATGACGACCCCTGACTACTGAGTAAGGCAGTTGTTTTGAGAAAACGTTTGTGCTCTAATATTGACTGCAAAGATGCGGGAAAAAAATTTGTGCTTTTCCTAGGTGACAACGGCTGGGGTCTCAGGACAGAGAAGTTTCTGTTCAAGCCTGCTAGAGCACTGACTAGCTGACGTGAGCTACTGGCTATTGGCCTAAGTTCATGATGCATGGCTGTCAGTTCAGTTGTTAGACCCTTTAATTGGGAAGCATGTTTTTCCCATGCAGACGTTTGTTTTTGCTGTTTGACATAGAGGAGTTGGTCAATCTCTTCATAATTCACAGGCACAGGCACTGAGTGGGGTGGAATCTCCACGTTTTGGCTGGTTGGAGGTGGGATTGGGAGGTGTCTTCCAGGTTTTCGGTGACCACGGTCTCGGTAACAGAGGAGGAGCCAGGCACCAAATTGCACTCAGCTGCAAAACTTTATGTGCGTGTTTGCGCTGTCATATCAATATCAATATCTTTTGTGAGTCGGACGTTGAGACGGGGCAGATAGCAGGCACAAATGAGGAGCAATTTATCGCGCTATCTGTGGCCACAATCCATTCTTTTTGAATTCGCCCCTCTGTGTGCTACCAGGCCATAAAATCCAAAATCCAGCAGAAGGAGTGAATTGTTAATTCAGGTTGGAGATAAAGCAGATAATCCACTGTGAGTGCAGATATGCACAGAATTAGCAGAACAGTGAAAATCTAGCAACCACTGTACCACTTACAGGATCCGTGGTGCTGTACTCCAGCAGGTGGATTCCAGGTAGGCCTAGGCCTCAAGACCTCTAACCGTCCAGATTTGGAGTTCTGTGGCAATCCAATAACATCTAATAAAAATGTTTCATCCAGAGATCCCAGACTGAAAGGAAGCTGTTGTTCTTAGGGAGTACCACTCATTCAAGCCCAGATGACATAAAATATCACACATAAAAACATAAAAACTCAGACCTCAAATACTGACACACAAACAATGGACTGACATGGTTGCCATCTTGGATTGGCAATTCTCTGCTTTCAACACCATCATTCCGACTCTGCTACAGAACAAGGTAATTAAATTTGAAGCAACACTAACCTGTCCTTGTAATGTTGGTACCGATGTTTTTACCACTCGCCACTTTTAGATTTCCTAGATTTCTTTTTGACGCTGTAGATAAACTTTTAAACTCTTTTCTGTCCGTGGCTGATACAGAGATCCTAATTCACGCCTTTGTTTCATCTAGACTGGATTACTGTAATGTTTTGTTATCTGGTCTGCGAGCACGACCACTAAAAGTCTTCAAATGGTTCAGACTGCTGCAGCTAGGGTCTTAAAGGTGATATATATGACATTCACTGACAATGACAGCTTCTGGAAGAATAAACACTGGATTCTGCTGTGATCCGGAGCCATTTACCGGCTGGAGGAGAGCTCAGAGTTTATTTTTTAAACTTTTGGGATTACAAAGTGGATTTATCTTCACTCTCACTTCTCAACCTGTCTGCAGCAGAGAGCCGCGGAGGTGCCGACCTCCACTGTGGGGTGTTAATGTCATTAGTCTCTCCTCGTCCATATTGCTGACTGGAGGGGAAATATAAAGAGGAGAGGGGGAAAAGACTGGAGAAAAATAAGAGAAAGAACCGGAATCTCTGGTGAGTGCTGAGTTTAGTCAGAAGCTGAAGTGAACAGAAACACACACACACACACACACACACACACACACACCCTCAGACACAGTCGGTGCCTGCCGTTGCTCGCTAGGAGCTAATTATTACCGTGCTAGCTATCCTGCTAATGCTAGCTACCTATAACATCAAATAAAATATGTTTTAGGTAGCTAAAGTTTGATGGTTTTAATTGAATGTGAACGCCTTCAATTGAATGCTTCAAACTGCGCTCTACAATCACGCTTTTACAGTGCTGTGTGGGAGGACACTCTCTTAGTCTCTTTAGCACTAACATGCACGCATGGCCGTCCCGAGTACACACACAGAGAGAGTGAGTTCATTCTCTGATCAGAACGCCATTACTCCACTATATCTTAATAAAAAATAGTTGTTTGCTGCTATATTAATGTTCTGAATGTCGAATTTACAACCTTTAACTGAACTAGACAATTTGACCATGTTACACCAATTTTAACTTCACTTCATTGGCGCCCTGTCCATGTCAGATCAGATTTAAGGTGCTTCTGATGACTTTATAAAATTGTAAATGGGCTTGCCCCTTCATACCTTTCTGATCTCCTTGAACCTTATATTCCATCCCGTGCCCGCTGCTCTCTGAATACTGGGCTCCTGTCTGTCCCCAGAGTTAAAAAGAAGTCAGCTGGCTGCGGAGCCTTTTTCTATCGTGCCCCTCTCTCTGGAATAATCATCCTGTCCTCCAGTCACAATGTGCCTCTGTTGAGGTCTTTAAATCCAAACTTAAAACTCATCTTTTCGCCTTAACATTCAGCTGCTTATCCTTTGATACCTCAGGCCTTGTACCTGTTACCACTTTCCTTCCGGCGGGTCGGTCTCATTCTCAATTAATCTATTAACATTAGACCTTGTAGTCCATGTTTGTCCTGCTGACGAGAAATCCACTAAATTACTTAACTTTTTGATAACCACTGCATTTCTCTAACCCTCTGCTGTTTTTGTTTCTGTTTTCTACAAGTGGCCAAGCTGTGTGTTTCTCCCTCTGTCTTCTCCTTAGCTTTCTCGTCCTTCTCCCCTCTTTTCATTCAGACTTCTCTCTGCTGGACCATCAGCTGCCCTGGGACCTCTCTCTCTACTGGCTGTCGGTGCCTCGTTCAGACGTTGATCTGGATCATCGTCCCCCAGGAGATTCAGCCTCTCCTCCTCTCTCCCTAGTTTGCATGATATCATCTCTCTCTCTCTGTCTCTCCTCTCTGTATGAATGCTACTGTCCTCTTCTGTGTTTTTATGGTCTGTCCTCTTTCCAGATCTCCATGGTGGAGAGGAGGTCGTGTGGCTCAGATCCTACTTAGTGGGCGACACCTGAAGCTGCTTAATGTCCTCCTGGATCCATACTCTTCATTTATGTTTTACAATCAACATTTTTGTCATCATACTCAGAGGGTGTCATATGCTATACAGATTGTAAAGCCCCTTGAGGGCAATTGTGATTTGTGATATTGGGCAATATAAATAAAATTGACTTGAATTGATTTACATGAATACCATTATTCAGTGTCAAAGCAGGTGTCTTTTATGTGGACAGGAGGAAAGTCAGGGTTTGAAGGTTAGGTTGTGTCACATCTGTCATAGAACAACAGTATGCTTTTTAAAAACCATAACCATATGGTGCTGTTTTTATGGCCTAAATTATATATAATTATATATAGCCTGCATAGTCCATATCTGAAAAACAAAAATGGAATGTATGTCCTCCCTTCAAAATGCAAAAATAGGGACAGCAATGGATGGCAAAAAAAACAACAACAAAAAGAATAAATCCGTTTTGAAGGCAACAAAGTTTTTCAAGTATGGAGTGTTGCCAGAATTGGTAGGAAAATGGTTTACACGAAATACAGTGCTGAATCTTGGTGTAACATCTGATCTATAGGCCTGTTTCCCAGAAAGGAAACAACTGTTTGTAATTTCTAATGGGAGATAAACCCCACTTTGTCCACAGAGAAGATCTGGAGCTCAAGTGCCCAAGGGAAAAGTCCCACAATTGAGTTACCGTATGACTGGGGGACAACAGTACTGTGGAGGAACTACTGGACATTTTGAAAAGCTGTAAGTTACTGGCTGCTGCTTGTGTACTGTTATCTGGTATGTTTCTAATTCACATATAAAGGAGCAATTTGTGACACATTTCATAGAAGTAAACATCTTTTTTATGAGAACACAAAACACAATTAATGACCATGTTCACATCTTGGACAGAGAAAACAGTCAATTATGCTTACACAGTTCTTAAAAAATGTCCAAAAACACAATGGTAAGATGTGTCTTAAGTCTTCTCTTTCCAGCCACGATATTAGGGGATGAAGCCTGCTTGCCATGACATGTATCCAACGGCGAAAGATTCTTGATACTGTTGACTGATGAATCACAAAGAGATAGCCTAAAAATTCCTCAGATTGAGGGGCAGCTTCATCAGTGTAAGAAGTTCCTGAGTAGGCTTAAGGGACTGTTTTGCAGTAGCAGGAAGAACTGATGACACATAACTAAACAATAACATGAAAGTCTGTAAACTGCTTTTCCTCATATAATTTGCCAGATTTCTATGTGGAAAAGTCGCCGTGGTCCCGCTGTTTAGTGACAGTGATTATGTGATTTCGAGCAAAAACAGGATCTCTCTCACAACACAATCTAACGGCCATAAGATTATAATAAATACGGGGACACTTGGTCGGCAGAGCCATTTTTAGATCTGGAAGTGTGAACCAGGTGGAAACCTGCAAAAAAATCAAAGATTTCAATTACGTCATACATTACTCTTGAAACAAAGACCAACCCATTCACAGCATTTGAATGTATGATTTAGCTGCACTAAAGCTCACGTCAGCTAATGTTATTATGTGCTGTAATACTTTGGAAACATGACATTACATAGTACGAATTATGCGGTTCTTTCAGAAGTGCACTAGTTTAGAGGTTGAGGTTTGGTAGGCTAAAGTATTGTTGTTGTTGACAATGTTGTGCTTTTGCATACATAATTTCTGTGGCTACTGTGGATTACTGACAATGTCATAAAGACAACCTAAACCTCCAGAGTAAATTGTAATTGTTTTGTTATTAGAGAACTATGTACTATATTTCTTTGTTGGCATTTGTTTGGACCCTGCAATCCTGTTGTCTCTGCTAGCCTACTGTGTGACCACAAACAAAAACATTTGTTGGATGTTTTGGTATAAATAAGTTACAATGTTTAAGGGATACTAGACTTTGAGAAATACGTTGTCTGTATTTGTTACACTTGTATTTACAGCAGTTTTTCCAGGTGTTTTCAGGAAGAAGTGTGGACTAACCGTATTTTGTAATGCTTTACATTGCTTTGAAATATTCTATTTTCAGGTCAGATCAGAATTTTAATCCAATCCAGGGACAAGGACAAGGACAGTTTTCACCAGAAGTTTTAACCTTGAAAGGGTTTTTAGTATTGAACCATCTAATTTATATTTATACTCTTCCTCCCATACTTGTAGCAGTGTCACAACGCTCGTTATTGGAGATGAAGTGTGTAAGCACTTGTTGCTAGATGCAGTGTTAGCTGCTGCCCTGAGACCAGCTCTGCCTGTCACTGTAAACAGTGTGCAAAATCTAATATGAAAATTAAATAGTAAAGCTGTATTAACATTAACTAACCACAGTTAACAATTAGCCAAACACGATCTACAAGATAGCTCAGGTAACTCGATGAAATCAGTCGGAGCTCTGAAAATGTTCCTAATACACATTACAAGAGCTCAAGGGTTCATTTATACATACTGACTACAAAACCAAACACAAGCATGCAGCACACTCTACACTCATTAACTGCTTAGTTAATTAGATAATACCCAAAGGGGACAGAGTAGAGGTGAATATAGCCACTATACTCTCCTGCTGGGTGGGATTCACTGTTTTACTGTATAATGATTATTAATTACAAATGTACTTATTAAATAATTAAACAAAGAAAGGATGCAAATAAAATACCCTGCTATACGCTGCTGCTGCTGAGCACAGCGAAGGGAAATTGTTGGATTTGTCCATGAAGAGGAAGTGATGCATTATTAATGTTAGACTAAGCAGTTTGTGTTCAGTGTCCTGTGGCTGCTTGTGCAGGAATGGAAATTTATTCCAACACCTTCCCTACACCTGGAGGGCACTTGCTTGCTCTAATAGACAGTGAGAGTATATAATTTAGAGCAAATATCAGATTTTTTTGTTTTTACAATAGACGCAGAGGGAGCATGTATCTTCCCTTGCACTTCAGGTTCATATTATACTTGTTTTTTATCAACACGTGTAAACGAGAAGCTGATGAGCAGTATTATTCAAAGCTCTGCCTGTGTATTTTGTGTGTACCAGGAGAATGAAAAAATATATCCACTAGAGAGCAGATGAGGGCCGAATTATCCCTGTCAGACACTGGAATATCTTCATTGAGGACTTCAGATTTTGCATATTCATGTCGAGTAATTAGCCAGCCTGCCATTCTTTTTGTTGTTTGTTCAAAGTCTGCTGCTGACTTTACTTCACATCCAGATATACAATGCCCACCATTCATGTGCTTAATTGCATCTTGTGGACACAGCATTAATTCTAACTCATTTGTGTGTTTTATTCTGGCACAGAATAATAATTAATAATTATCATATATAAAATATATATATAATTCTGGCTGTTGGGAAAACAGCTTTAATTGTACATCCACACCAGAAATGCCAATACAAATCTCTAGAAGCTCTTAAACCCAAACAGGACGTGAATCCCTGCCATTAGTTGAGGGTGTTTGTGGGTAATACCAGTGTTATTGTTTTTATACGTTAGACAGGGCCTGTCTCCTTTGATTTGCCTCTATGACCCGAAGCAGAGAAGCCAAGCGATCATCAGTTGTTACATCAGAGACAAAACAATACTTCTTGGGACAGCATGACATCCCCATCAGACAAATATGGGTTTGCAGTATGTCCTCCACTATTCATCAATATTTAGTTTCATGCTGTTTCCCTTAGCATGTTGCTCTGAAATAAGCTGTACAGCAGTCTGCTGTGGTGTCCAGCGTCTATATAAATGCTAATGAATGGCAGGTAGGTAAGAGGCCACAGAGCTTTTGTCATGTTAATAATACATTTGCCTCAGAAGAAGTTGCAGGGCTAGATATGGGGCTGCAGATGAGCGCCAAGGCTTTGAAGATCTAACACATTATTATCTAAAGTGAAATCACATGAAAAGGCAATTATTCTTTTGTAGAGGAGATCTCACAGCCCTCAGATAAAACCTACTTGCCTATTCTTTTCCTAAAGATGGAGGGAGTCTAAATAATGTGAGAGGAGGAAATGCTTGCTCTGTGTCAAGTGTGTTTGTTTTTGCTGCTATGTTCATGTTCGCACATTCCCATATACGTCCAACATCCACACCGACCACCTCCCTGTGACTCCTGTGTGGTGCACAAATGTTGCTTCTTTCACTCTAAAAATGTTGTCTGTGAACATAATCCAGACAGAAATTTGTCAGCACAATTGGGAAAACAATTTTGTCCAACATAATAAAGAATTGTAATTTCTACAACTTCGTAGTATATAAACGTAATTCCCAGGAGACTGGGTTGCTAGTGTTGCTACTTAGTCTAGCATAACCAGGTTTATCTTTGG
The DNA here is from genome assembly GCA_003416845.1 of Oplegnathus fasciatus. Classification (NCBI taxonomy): domain Eukaryota; kingdom Metazoa; phylum Chordata; class Actinopteri; order Centrarchiformes; family Oplegnathidae; genus Oplegnathus; species Oplegnathus fasciatus. The sequence continues at coordinate 1,072,317 of NTHP01000021.1, forward strand.
CAATATGTGTGGTTACTATCAGTTGTAACAATATGACAGACCCTTCCTAATTGCTTTTATTCATTTACAAACCCTCAGTGAATCACAGTGGCTCCTTACCTTGTCGGCTCGCCAATTTGCAACTCAGCTGGTTAGCAACAGAGCTAAGTTACATACTAGCAGCCAACAGACTGTATTTTCTGTTGTATGTGAAGATTAGGGCTGACGCAAATGCTTCGAAGCTTCTACCGTTGCCATGGTAATCGACATCCAAATCAGTATTCGAATGCTGTTTTATTTTTTTTTATTATATATGTATTACTCCAAAAATCCCAAATAGCCCATGAAATATAGGCCTACAGGCTATGACTGTAATGTATTTGATGTGATTATTGCACATTTTGTAGCCGTTTTCATTTCAATAAAAAGGAAAATCCTTTAAGTCCGATTTTTGTCCTCGTCTCTCATTAGACTCCAGCGCTCAAAGTTGGCCGGTACTCACTGGTACGCAGTACTGTTTTTCTCCAAGTGAGGAAATAAGAATATTCGCAGTTCGCATAATCCAGTTGAAATTCAAATACATTTTTAAAGCACTAAAGCATATGTCATGCAAGAGAGCCAATAAAAACAAATGGAACAGTCAAAAGTTGTCTTACTGACATTTAAGGTGTTGATTGATTCACAACGTCAACTCATGCATAGAGTAACATGCAGGAAACATTACACCTTAAAAGTTTCCAGTAGCTGCCAGCAGTGTCTGAAATTAACTTTTTGACTCACCGGCGAAGGGGACAGGTAGGTGAAAAAAATCCACCGGCCAAGCAGATTTTTTACCGGCCAAAAGAATAAACCGACCGGAGGCAAGTGATTTAGCGGAGTAGCTGATGTCCTGTCTGGTGTGTGTGTGTTTGTGTGTCAAACTCCGACACAGACAGCAGAGGACAGAAGCAGTGCCTGTAAATGACACCAAAACGCGGTAGACTCTCAGTGTACTTTTTTATTACATGACTATTTTGGTACAAGCCCCCCAGTGTGGCGGATAGCCTCCGAGATTTACTCGCCATACGGAAGTAGTCGTTGAGTGAATTAAATTATTTTTTCTCCAGTCTACAGCTAGCTAACGTTTACTAGTAAAGATGAAAAGGCAGCAAAACATCCTTTAATTTTTTGAAACAGCTAAAAAGGAAAAAGTTTACTGTGATGTAGTTAAATAATGTATGTAAACTTGCCATCGTAGGGACAGCTGGTTACATAACCTTCGAAACGAGCCACAACTTAACTGTGCACGTGCACGCATGTGCGCATCATAGGTGCCCCAACCAACAATTATCATCCACCTCTGCAGTTCCCGTCATCTTTGCAGAGTCTTTAATATCTTTCAGGTTCAGGTTTTATGGCCCACAACATTACGGTTCTCTCTCTCAGCTGTTTTCAGAGAAAGGGCTTTAATAAAGTCACTGCACACCATCTGCCCAGCACCAAACAGAAAAGTCAGAGATAAGCTGGTAAATAAAGTGAGACATCTAATAGTGAAAAAGCCAAATATTTGGTGGAGACCCACTACCAAATAGAAAGTAAACATTGGACATAGATTTGTCAGATGAACAGAAACTTGACTCTAAATAAATGCTAATGTTTCTCTGTGACTCCTGGATGTGTAAATAGGCAATCATTTTCTATGATAGCCATATCACTATCAAGGCTGTGTGTCTGCTTGCTTGTTTTGGAGCTCATCTGACCTCTAGCAGCCAATGATTGAGTCAGCTTTAACAATCAGTTCAATTACTGGTTTGAGAGTTAAACTTCCATCTAGCACCTGTCTGTGGAAACATTTGTCTGTTGGATGAATCTCTTTTTGGGGTTACTGGGGGTCGTGTTGCTCTGTATATTGTTAAGAATAGGATAGGTGCCCTGAAGACTGGATTCATATGGAGCCTGAGAGGTGCTGTCTGACGGGTTCAATTAGGCCAATAAGTGCCTAATAAAGAGTTACGGTAACACTTTATAATACAGCCCGCAACTTACAGTGTAGTTTCCGTGTAAGTCCTCTTTATTTATGGTCTAATATTGTCGTATGAATCAGTACATATAAAATACTTACCGGTTCCTACTGGTACATAAATATAGGTACAGCGGAACAAGGGAGTACCAATTGGGAATGAGAAATGATTTATACCATAAGTATTTTGTAAATACTAGGTATCTACGGGGTATTTTAGAGGAAAGGAGAAATGATTTACTCTAAGTATTTTGGAAGTACTGAGTACCTACAGGTTACAGTACTGGTAAACAGAGCACAGTTGACAACATTGACATCCTGCGGTAGGCTACCTCTCGAGTAATTATGGCATGACGTATTTCTCAGTTGTTACGTTCTACCAAAACGGAATATACTAATATTGCAATAAAAACAAATGCTTTTGCCCTTTTTTCATGGCTGTTTTTTTTTTACAGGTGTAGTCCAGTCAATCTAACTCAAACCCAACCCAGGAGAAATGGCAATAGTAATGTGTCATAGTTTTCATTGGTCCTAATNAGGCATTTCTCGCGTACTCAAAATCTACATACTATGCAGTTGGAACGCACTGTGTTCTCAATTTTACGTCAGTCTTCGTATGAATAGTATGTTAGTATGTGATTTCGAACACAGAGTGTTTGTTAGCAGAGTTACAGCACTACATTTGGTGTCCCCCTCAGGAATTGCTCTTGAGAAAATTTGATTTAATTGTCCCCTTCTGTGCTGAGCAGTTTTCACCACCCTCTGGATGGGTGAGGATGAGGATGTGGTGGTGCTGAGGGTTTTGACTAACCACTCAAAGCACTGCATGATGGTGGAGGTGAGTGCTACTGAGTGGTAGTCATTCAGGCAGAGGGTTTTGGATTAGGGACAACGATGGTCTCCTTGAAAGGTTAGCAGCTTCAGCTGAAGGTTAGCAGCTTCATGGGTCCGAAGAAAGCGATATCGACTGAGGAAGTCGATGAGATAAAAAAGTCTCTCGACTTCTTAGCAGATGAAGTTTCTGCGATGAGGGCGCAACAGAAAAGCATCCTAAATATCTTCGAGGGGGTGAAAGCCCTACGTATCGAAAACGCGGAAAAAGACAAAAGAATATCGTA
>NTHP01000021.1:1087043-1148414 GCA_003416845.1 Oplegnathus fasciatus
GGATCCAGGTCCAAATCTTGACATTTTAGTGCAACATATTTAAATTCTACTTATTGTGTTAAAATATGTATAGCGACTGCCCTCTACTGTTTGAAACACGGCTACTGCAATTGAATTTTGCTATTGGCTGATGTGGTGGCGTGTGACGTATGGTGGCGGCTTTCATCACCAACTAACCAACTGCCGTCCAATCAGAGGTGGGCAGCTCCAGCTTGCACTTGAGTGTACTGGAGTCTGTGGGTCCGCACCATTACCACACCGGCGTACGCCTGCGGTGCGCCGAGTAGGCGGAGTCTCCACACCATTTAAAAGGCGTCTCAGCTGGCGCATACGCCGGATGCCCCACTAATTTCAACCGGCTAAAGCGGCGTATAAGCCTTTGTAAATCCTCCTCACGCCGGCAAATGTTTCCCCTCCATTTAAAAGCCATACTCCTCCCTCACCGCTCGTCATCAGTTCTTGCTGGATTGTGCCCTGGCTGCAGGAAATGGAGCGCACCCTGTGTCTGTGAAGTCCGCTCATTTTCAAATACAAGCTGATTGAGACTCCTCATCATACTTACACAGCTTTACAACTTATTCCGACGTTCGCTCACATTAGCCTTCTAAAGTAACGTTAACGCTACGTTACATTAACATAAGGTTACGTTAAGTTACCACTGAGGGGTTTATTGATTATAGTGGAAGTGTAGTGCAGCAGCCGCTCCGCGAACGGACCCAGAAGTTATGTGTGCAGCCGGTCGGAGACTGCATTGCCCGGCTTCGGGCATTACTGGGGCTGGAGCCGACGGCTCGAATTGATACGGCTCGGGACCTCGGGTCCTCCACCACACTAATGTACGCTTCAAGAGAGGAAAAGTCCTCCACCTCTAAAGAGCCCTCTGTGGTCCTGTGTCGCTCTCTGTTGTTCTCCGGCCATCAATTACCAACACGGTAACGTCTGCGCGTTTAAAGTTACTGTGGTTTCATTACAGCTGAGCCACCTCGTCAGCCATGTGGAGGACAGTCGGCAACATCAGTTGATGAACGGTTTGTATTTCACTTAATTTCATTGATTACCATGTTGGTAATTGGCAGATTTTAAATATATAGACAAACCTATATGTTGTGTAGCCTATTTTTTCCTTGGTTGTTACACTGGTACTAACCTTGACTGTCTTTTGTGTGTACCAACAAGCTGCTCCCCACACATTACCCAACACAGGTTGTTTGTTTTCTTTGTTTTATTTCTTTTGCAGTTCAAACATGGACAACAGTGACTCTGAGACTGGAATGGGAGTGATGCAAATGGTTAGTGGTCAAAATTTGTACTGTAACACAGGTATTAGACCTTGTGATTATGTTAAAGGAGCAGTATGTAAGATTTAGTGGTATCTAACGGTGAGGTTGCAGATTGCAACCAACTGAATACCCCCTCACCCCTCCCTTTCGTAGTGTGTAGGAGAAACAACAGTGGCCTTCAGGTTCATTCACGCTTGACAGTTGATTTTTCCTACACCGATATTAAGACGATTTTGATTAACTTACTATAAGAACTAAGATGCTATAAAAAACAATCTCTAGTATCTGCGGCACAGGCTACTGTGCATTGAGAGATGTTTCTGGCGGAGCCCGCTGAGCCCCGTTAATCAGTGAGTGACGAGTGAATTTTAAATCCTTCATTACAAACCAGTTTGCCATCTCTTTTCCATGGACCTGACACCCCGCATCCCTGTTCTGATCCATGGAAAACAGATGGCATAAGGAGAACAGAGATATCTCCACATATCTCTGTATTCTCCATATGGAGAACGGAAATATCTGTTCTCCATATGCCTGCTCACCAAAACTTTGCTCTGTGCTCCATCAGAGTAGTTAATGTTATGGATATGATTTGGATTGTAATATTAAAGATAATAATGTTAAACGGAATGTGATGCTGTGATATTGCCGCTATTAAATAGATTTTTTTAATGTTTAAATATTTTAAATAAAATGTTAACACACTTATATAAATCACCTCATAACCTGGATGGATGAAATAAAAATAGAGAAATCTTCATCATCACTCTCCTCCTGGAAAATTTCCAATATCCAGTTTCTTTGATTTTGTTCATCCTGTTGTGATAGGTTGATTGCAGTGGGTGGAATCCTATGATTGGTTGCAGTAGAGTGAAACCCTTTAAATTCCTCATTGTCGCTCTCCTCTGCAAACAATTCCATGAGGCGTTGACGTTGTTGCTCCTCCACTTCCTTTGCCGTGGGGTAGCAGGGTTTCAGTCTGGAGATGTGAACTGTTTTGCGGTCCTCTCCAGTGTCCTCCAGCACCACTTCATAGTTGACCGGGCCCTTTTGCTGCACGATCCTATACGGTCCTTGTCATTTAGGAGCCAGTTTAGCTGCAAACGATTTTTCAGCCTTTGAGAGAGGGTGAGCACGCAGCCACACTTGAGCTTTTTCGTCAAACTCCAACTCCCGTCTGTTCTTATCATAATTTCGTTTCTGTCTGGTCCGTGCTTTGTGTAAGTTTTTTCCTACAAATTCCTGCATTTCACTCAACTGAGCGATTTTTGGATATGGCAGTGAGTCTGGTGGGGTCAGTCTTGGCAGCAGCATAGCTTCCAGGGGGCCTCGTAGAGGTCTGGACAAGTTTAGCTCAGCCGGGGTCACTCCAGTGGACTCGTTGATGGCAGAATTGAGGGCAAACCGGAATTCAGGTAAGTGTTTATCCCATTGCTTGTGCTTGGTTCCCACAAATGATGCTATCATTGTTTTGAGAGTCCTGTTTATTCTTTCAGTTAGATTTGTTTGTGGATGGTAGGCTGTGGTCATTTTGTGCTTCAGGTTCCACTCTTTGCAGGTTTCCTCGAAGATGTTGGCCACAAACTGTGGGCCTTGGTCCGAGAGGATGTAGCTGGGGACCCCCCAGCGGGTTAGGATTTCCTGTATGAGTATTTTCGACACAGACTCTGCTGTCACTTTTCTCAGCGGAAAAAGCTCAACCCATCGGGAATAGTAGTAGACAAATACCAATAAGTACAGGTTCCTCCTTGAACTCCTCGGAAATGGACCCATCAGGTCTACTCCAACCATCTCCCAAGGGGGTTGCACGATAGTTTGTTGAAGCTTCCCTGCCACTTTCCTGCTTTCGGGTTTGTAGGCTTGACACACTTGACAATTTCTGACATGATCTCTGACCTCTAGACTCAGTCTTGGCCAGTATACCAATGATTGCATTCTTTTGTAGGTTTTGTATCTACCCAGGTGACCAGCCAAAGGATCTTCATGGAACCTATGGAGGAGTTGATGCCGGCAAAGCTCAGGTATGTACAGTTGGTAGATGGTTTCATGGGACGTTTTGACCACTCTGTACACCATGTCCTCCAGGATAATGAATTTGATGGATGCATTCACAATAACTTCTCCTTTCTTTAGAATAGACTGGTACAGCTCCTGGATATGAGGATCTTCCTGCTGGGCCTTCCATATGACCTCATCTGAGATCGGAAGCTCTTTGACTGTTGTTGGTTTTTGGGTAGCCAGCATAGTTGCACAGATAGGTTGGGAGAGGCTGGTTGTCTCGCCTGGGGCTCTGGACAGAGCATCAGGAACGGTATTATATTTGCTTTTCCTGTACTCCACAGCAAAGGTGAACTCCTGCAGCCGCAGGGCCCACCGGATCAGTCTGGTGTTAGGTTTTTGGGTCTTGAAGACCCACACGAGTGAGGAGTGGTCTGTTACCACGGTGAAGAATCTCCCTTCAAGGTAATATCTCCACTTCTCTATGGCCCATACAACAGCCAGGCACTCAAGTTCGGTGGTGGAATAATTTCTCAGGATCCAACTTCCGCCTGTTGGTGTTTCAATTTCCATTTCAAGGTGGAAGTGATCTGGGTTCTGAGGTAATCCAATTGTTTGGTCATTTCCGCTTGCATTTTGCTTTGAGCTTGTTCGCCTAGTGTGGTTACTGTTTGAGTGAGACTTTCTTTGACAGCCCTCATTTCCTCTGTATTATGCTCTTGATCCCTCCTCAGATGTTGGAGGCTGGTGTTCATTATTGCTTCCAGATTTAACTGAGAGATGCGTATTCCTTCCACAGCCTGCGTCAGTTCCATCAACGTAGGGTCCTCGGTTGTTTTTGCCGTGATTGGCTTCAGGGGAGGGGTCAGTCTCTTCCTCGGCCTGGGCCTTGGCTCCATATTCACACAAATATCCATATCCAGGAGAGAATAATGAGTTTGGCCTGTTTCACTCATTTCAGGTGATTGTCCACTCAGTCGGTGAGTTTAGGGTTGTTGAGCCGCAGTATCCTGAATATCCACCAGGGATCCATCAAAAGATGCCATTTTGAGTTTTTGATTGTTGTCCTTGTTTATTGGGTTCCAGTGAATAAACACCTTTGCTATTTCACGCAAAGTTTTGCTTTGTTTTTAAGAGAGCTCTGTGTATTTGCCGGGGCAATTGCTTGAGTAGCACACAATGTTTCAGCTTTAGGTTGATGTCTTTAAAGTCTGTGAGTCCCATCTGGGGTGCCACTTTTTATGTAACGGTATGATCAGTTGCTTGGGGTGCCAGTTAGGTCAGCGCCTAACAATATTTCCATCAGGTTTGTGAGTCAATATCTTTTTTTAAGTTGGTCAACCGCACACAGGACTCAAGCGTAGAGCGTAACAAACATAACACTCATATCTTGAACCCACAAGACACATACCCAAAAGCAAACATATAGGCAAACAATCAAGCACCACACAGATATCTTTCAATGCAGATTCAGNGGGTAGCCAGCATAGTTGCACAGATAGGTTGGGAGAGGCTGGTTGTCTCGCCTGGGGCTCTGGACAGAGCATCAGGAACGGTATTATATCTGCCTTTCAGTTTGACATTCCGTGGTCCACCTGAACTTTGTGTCTTTCCTCTTCAGGGTGTTGAGAGGCTCTGCTATTTGTGAGAAATTTGGTACAAACCTGTGGTACCACCCCGCCATTCCTAAAAATCTCTGCAGAGATTTCAGGTTGGTAGGCACCGGATATTCCTTGATGGCCTTGGTCTTCTCAGGGTCCACCTGAACACCAGCAGCCGACACCATGTGCCCGAGGAATTTGAGGGATTTGCGGAAGAAGTGACTCTTGCTCATGTTCACTGTAAGCTTTGCTTGCTTGAGTTTGTTGAGTACTGCCTGGATGTCTTGAAAATCTTGTTGGGGATCTTGTGAATAAATGATTATGTCATCCAGGTACACGAAACAGATCCTTCCTCTGAGCTCTCCTAGTGCCAACTCCATTAGCTGCTGAAAGGTTGCCGGGGCGTTTTTGAGTCCAAAAGGCATGACCTTGAATTGGTACAGGCCCATAGCACAGACGAAGGCTGTCTTTTCCCTGCTTTCAGGATCCATGTTGACCTGCCAGTATCCAGAGTTGAGATCCAGTGTAGTGAAAATCTTGGTTCCACACAGGGAGTCCAGGATTTCCTGTATTGTTGGCAGTGGATAAGCATCATCCAGTGTCACAGAGTTCAACTTCCTGAAGTCAACACAGAATCGGGGATCCACACCTGTCTTCTTCGGAATTAGAACAACTGGTCCTGCCCAGGCAGATGATGATGGTTCGATGATGTCATCTGACAACATTTTTTCTATGAGCCTCTTCATCGCCTGGAGTTTTGGAGGGGATACACGGTATGGTTTTTGTCGAATTGGTACATCTTGTGTAACAAAAATCTTGTGCTGAAGGAGATCAGTGTGACCCAACTGCATGGTGCAGGCATCAGCATTGTCTTGAAGCTGTTTTAACAACTGCATTTTCCCCCTCTGGTCCAGGTGAACATCCTGTATCGCTTGTCTGAATAATTCAGAGAAGGTTCCATCGGGTGTAGGAGAAAGGCTAGAGGGGGCCACAGCAGAGAGGAATGCACAGTATTGGGTAGGTTCCAGTTCATATGAGATTTCAGTCAGGAAATGGAATTGTTCTTGTTCATTGGTTTTGAACCAATATGCATTATTGGAAATATCCATTTGCATGCCACTCTGAAAGAGGAAGTCTAGGCCCAGCACGCATGGAAATGCCAATGTTTCAGAGTGAAGCACAGCAGTAGATTGTCTCCAGGTCTTACTATGTAGAGTGTACTTTACCTCACTCTGGCCCAGCGGGTGTTTCGGTTCTCCATCCACCAGGTATATGGGGCCGTTAGTCCAAAGTGTCAAGGGGTGTTTACATGTGTCCTTAATGACTGTCCACAGATCCTGATTCAGTAGAGTGAAGGAGGATCCCGTGTCCACAATAGCCCTACCTTTCTAAGGTCCGAGCGTCAAGGGCACCATTAACTGGAGGGGTGAACGCTTTAATCCATGCTTGGAGGGAGGCTGGAGTGGAGGTGAGGCAGTGTTATGTTGGCTTGGAGTGGGAGGATATTCAGCCTTTAAGGGGTCTATCCCAGAGTGTGTTAGGGTGCTAACAGTAGGATGTGTCCCAGGTCCAGAGAAGGTTTGATTGCCCCTTCCTTTCTTTCCATTATCAGCGAAGGGGCATGTAGCAGGAGCATGTGCCCCGGTAAGGAGGTTTGGTGGGAGCTGGTGTATCCACAGGAGCAGTGGATTTAGTAGCATTATCCTGCCGTGTTTGTGGTTTAGGCAAAGAGGGTAGTCTTTGTTCATAGACGCGTTGATTATCCCTGTCTTTTTCCAGCTGTTGACCAAGCCGGACCAACCCATCGACCGTATTCACTCCACTGCTTCGGAGCTGGCTGGTGAGTTTTGGATTGATGTTCTTTAGGATGAGTTTAACAACTTCTTCCTCTTTAATATCGGTCTTCCAACGCCGACACAGAGACCGGTACATGTATGCAAAATCTCTAAAGCTCTCATCTGCACCTTGTATTCGAGTTCGAACCCTCTCTGCTAACTCGTCTTCATAATCCTCAGAGAGAAATGATGCAAGAAATTTTGTTTCAAACTCTGTCCAGGTTGTGGTTTCCAGGCGAACGACGTCCCACCAGTCTCTGGCGGTCCCATGTAACACAGTCCTGAGAGTTGCAATGGGTTCCTCATCTGATAGCGGATTAAGAGCTAGAAAATCATGACATTTTTCCAAATAGAGCAATGGGTCTGAGTTATCATCACGCTGCCCAAATGTGGGGAATTGGAGGTTAATGGGTGTTTTTCCGATAAACCTCCCCCGTAGGTCTCCTTGCAAGCTCTCAGTAGGCATGTCCCTGTGACTTCGTAATGTGGACTGTAGCCTGTGAGGTGATAGCTGACCAGATGCTACATGGACAGGAGAACTGGTACGTGGGGTGGTTTGAGCAGCGGTGTTGACAAGTGAAGCGGTGTGTAAGGGAAAGGACTGATGTTTCATTGACATGACCTCTGTATTCATGGTGTCACGATTATGCAAACATGTTGTTAATTTAGACTGAATGCTTTCCACACTCTGCACAATAGGGGATAGAACAGAGTTAATATCCTGCAGAACTTCCGCCTGTTGGTGTTTCAATTTNTGTTGGAGGCTAGTGTTCATCATTGCTTCCAGATTTAACTGAGAGATGCGTATTCCTTCCACAGCCTGCGTCAGTTCCATCAACGTGGGGTCCTCAGTTGCTGTTGCCGTGATTGGCTTCAGGGGAGGGGTCAGTCTCTTCCTCGGCCTGGGCCTTTGCTCCATATTCTCACAAATATCCATATCCAGGAGAGAATAATGAGTCTGGCCTGTTTCACTCATTTCAGGTGACTGTCCACTCAGTTGGTGAGTTTGGGGTTGTTGAGCCGCAGTATCCTGAATATCCACCAGGGATCCATCAAAAGATGCCATTTTGAGTTTTTGATTGTTGTCCTTGTTTATTGGGTTCCAGTGAATAAACACCTTTGTTATTTCACGCGAAGTTTTGTTTTGTTTTTAAGAGAGCTCTGTGTATTTGCCGGGGCAATTGTTTGAGTAGCACACAATGTTTCAGCTTTAGGTTGATGTCTTTAAATAGTCTGTGAGTCCCATCTGGGGTGCCACTTTTTATGTAACGGTATGACCAGTTGCTTGGGGTGCCACTTAGGTCAGCGCCTAACAATATTTCTGTCAGGTTTGTGAGTCAATATCTTTTTTTAAGTTGGTCAACCGCACACAGGACTCAAGCGTAGAGCATAACAAACATAACACTCATATCTTGAACCCACAAGACACATACCCAAAAGCAAACATATAGGCAAACAATCAAGCACCACACAGATATCTTTCAATGCAGATTCAGTGTATTTATAGTTGAAGTGCAGACAGAACAACAAGGAAAAGGGCTCCACTCCGAAAATCCCAAAATCCAGTCCGTATTTTCCACACCAATAAATCCCCAAAAACAATCAATATTCATCCATTCCACAATCAGTTCAGTTCTATTATTGACCTGCAGCACAGCCAGTTCAGTTCGGTTCAATTGTGGAAAAGAACAAAGAAAGGAAAAAAAAAAGGAAACCAAAATGTATTTCGCACGGCTTTTACCGGAGTTGAGTCTCGTCAAGTCCAGTCCGTGTTTTCCGTCAAGTCAGTCGGGGTTTGTACAGCAGCTGCCGCAACTCCAAGGCAAGGCTGAAGACTCCCAGGAAGTAACTGTCCGGAGACTCCAGCAAGAAAACAAGACGAATTTATGTACACGCGGACTATAACCCAGAAAAAAAAAAGAAGACAGACTCCAAACAGCCAACTTACTGATCCGAAAGGACAGACTCACCGCTTCCTTGTAGCACGGCGCCATCTTGGATTTCGGCATCAACGCCATTTAAAAAGAAGGTGAATGAATGGATTGGTTTACGGGTGGAGGTGTGTCTGTGACAGGGATGGGTGTGTGGGTGATGAGCCGATAAAAGAATAACCCTTGCTAGGGATAGCAGATCGCTACAACAGCATTTCTAATAATTAGAAGCTAAAATCATAACAATATCCCATTCATTTCCACATTGGCAGACTTTAAAAATTCTATAAAAAAAACTTATCAAATTGTTATCAGCAAACTCAACCATATTCTTGTACAACAGGTACAACAAGTACCTCTGTGATAATTTTTCGAGTTGCTTTACTGCAGTATTAATAATTAAATACTAAATTCAGACCCAATATGCATACATTTTGGCCGGTAAAAAACATGCTTGGCCAGACACTAACAATATTCATTCCCAGCAAGTGGACGCTTAATTCCCCAGATCCACTTTGTCTGAACCAATCCGACAGCATCCAAGTTGCAGGAGAGAACCATGAAGAGCTAACATTAAACAAGTTGTTGCACAATTTGCAGAAAGAACAATAAGTCAAGGCTTTGTTGTTAAAATGGCATTACATTTGGTGAAGAGGGCATTATTACTTGTTAGGACTCAAAACTCAAAGTTTAGGACTTGGGACCTGACTCGGGACTTGAGTGCAAAGACTTGAGACTTACTTGTGACTTGCAAAACAATGACTTGCTCCCACCTCTGGAATGAACACTCGGCAGTCACAGTTGTGACTGGGATTATTGTGAAAAACAGGAGAAAGGTCTCACACACCTCACTGAAGGTAAAAGTTCATACAGTAAGTAAATGTAGAGGTAACTGCTAGAGGATCACAATGAGCATTCTAGCCAGACCCGCAACACTGTGGGTATGTTATATATACATACATTATATGTTAGGGATGTCCCGATCAAGTTTTTTTGACCCCGGTCCTGATCAGAGTCATTTATATTGAGTATCAGCCAATACCGAGTCCTGATCCGATGCATCTGTTTTCCTAGATAATACAGCTGCACAGTGCACACTTCAGGGACATTAAAGTTATTAAAATCAATCCAGTGCATATGCTTGACAACTGAATAGCTCTGCAATATATTAAGAAAAAAACTGCCTGCATCCAAGCTGTTCCTTAATATTTTTTTATTTTTATTTTTTACAAAATAACATGTTATAAAATAACAAACCCTCTCTGTAATCTTTTTGGCCTTGTCGCTGTCTCGAGGGAATTTCTGTCCTTTTAAAAGTCTCCTCCAGTGTTTGTTGCTTCGGTGCAGCCTTTGCCTGATGCCGATCTCTGAGATTGGACCGGGGCATCCCTATTATATATTATATGTATATTTGGGTCACGTCAGTGATTAATTAAGCTAGATCCAACCTTTTTTTTACCTTTGCTGAGTAACAATAACGCTAACCTTAAAGGCTTAGCAAGTAGGAGTCTTCGGTTGCCATTTGTAAACGCAACATTCAAAGTTGGCCCCTTCTCCCCAGCTCAAAGCGCACACACTTCTGGTGGTCCCACATGCGAAGGTACGAAGCAACAAAGACAACCTGGAAACTGACTGAGGAAAAGCAGCTAGTATATGTACTGACAGGATAATGGAGAACTAAATAGCGAACAGGTGAGCAGGTCTGCCCACCTTGAGAGTCAGGTGAGTGGGACTGGTGGAAAAGTCTGAGGGTATCTGGTGGATGGATGGGGAATGGCGAGTCCAGAGCGTTCCTAGGAAATGCATGGGCCTGGGGCAATAGAGAAGTGGCTTGAGACAGGGACAGAGGAGAAAAATGAGTGAAATGAAAACTCCTGAGGCAGACATTGTGACAAGCATGTGACACCGACTTGGACCATAGCACACTTTTTCTCCTTTTAAATAGGGGAAAATAAAGCAGGAATTAGCAACCCAGTGCCACTAACAGGCGCGTAGATGACGCAGCACAGGATTGTCATTTTTATTTTCAATCACTGGTTGTGGTCTACAGGAAATGGTGAGAAGACCAGATAATTGTTATCTGAGAGGTGACAGAAACTCAAAGCTCTCTGGAGGCTGACCACCATCTATTTGGAGATTTTTATGGGGAATTATCATTCGAATACCAAACCGGTGCATGGGACCTGGGACGATGGCTCTGAATACAGCATGTAACATAGTTGATCTTTGCTCTTGTGAACTCGCCTGCTTGAGGAACTAACGAGGGAGTGAGCGGAAGATCAACGGGGAAAAGGAGATGTACGATTCTTCATCAGAATTGTTCTTGTTCTTGCTATGTTTCAGTTAAACCTGTCGTCCAGTGTTTTGGATGAGTTGGATGAGCAACACAATATGGGCAACATGGGATTCCCCCTGTCAACACTATGGTCAACTCAGAGAGTTTTACAACACAATTAAATAGTTCCTAGTCCAAACAGTCTAGCTAGTTAACCACAACACATCAATGCTGGTGTTAATATTGACAATTCTTACCAAATTTATAAAAATCTGCATTTCATGGGTTGAAAATGGTTCCACACACCATCTACTGTTTTAAATCAGCCCTGAACCTTACAGACCTGCAAACTCTAGAGTAGTGAAAAAGGTGACAAGAGGGGGAAAATTTTAGTGATTTTAATACGCAAATTAAGCATTTTGAGATTAGAATACAACGAGAAAACAACATCTTGTTTTGATAAACAACTACGCCTACGTTTTATTACATTTTGATTCTTTTAATCACAATGTCAAACAACAGGCAAGATGGGCCACAGGTTAAGCTGGCACACTGGTGGACAAACACACACACACACACACACACAGAGGAGAGAGCACAGAGGCACAAGAGGATGAGATTGAGGAGGGGTGAGAGAGAAATGGAAAAAGACAGAGACAGGAAGAGAGAGAGAGGCACAGAGGGGTGAGAGAGGGGAAGGAGAGAGAGAACACACATCATGCTTTTCTTTCTTTTTATTTTTTAAGTCTCTTCGCCTGTACAAGTGTTTTGAATGCACGTTTGCAAGAAGAAATACCAGACTGCAGAAATACTACGTTACAAGTAAAAGTCCTGCATTGAAAATATTGCTTAAAGGCATAACAAGGGCGTTTTTACAGAGTCCCGCCCCTAACACCTTGTGCGCTGTTATTGGCTGGGGGCTACACACCACTGCCCAAAGGTTGATGCCCAGAAACATCCTGAACACAGCAAAATAAGAAAAACGTTGTGTTGTTCTGTAAGGCAGTGGCTCCTGTGCCGTTACCGGCACTTTATTTGATCAGGCTGCAGGTAAACTCCCGGCAAACTCTCACATGCCATGGACAATCATTCTCGCGTAATGTTAATTCACTTTAGCCTGAGCAAGTCCAAACATGACAAAACTTTACACATTAATGTTCGCTACAAAAATAAAAGCTTACCTCAAGTTTTGATAGACATATTCACCAAGGTCGACCCCCCCACCCCCTCCTCATTGTTAAAACCTCTTCGGATCTGCACTTTTCACATGAATGACCTGGTTGACAATAAAAAAGGCAATTTGTTGAGTTTGCAGGTATGACCTTGCAAGACCAATGCTGAGATAGAGTCGACCAGTTGGGACTTAACCATGTCATGAAATATATATTAAAAAAAGTGCCCTCTAATCAGAGTTTAGAGTTTAGTTGAGTCCCTTTAGTGAGGGTCAGACCTGGGGGTCAAGTTACACTTTAATAAGTGAAAAAGCCAAATGAGAAAGTTTGAGGGAAACTGCATGTCTGAAACAAAAAACTCCAACTCTAACATAAAATAATTCTATGAGTGCAGTGAATATTAAACACTGAGTAGAACTAACAGTGGAGGAGTAACAGGCCATTCAGACAGAACTTGTCACATCATGTTTTAAGTGTCAAGTCACTCATTGTGTTCACACGAGATGTATTGTCTAGGCAGCACATCAGAAGCAAGAGCTGTGAAAGTACCAACAGGAATTCACTCTGACACCATGAGTGATTCATCAACTAGCTAATGCATTGAAATAGTTTGAAGGTCAGAGACGAACTGTTCTCAAACTGCACTCGAGAAAGCAGCAAAAAGCAAAAAAAAAAAAAAGAGATTAAACATAAAGCTGATTCATCAGCACAGCTATTTCCTCTAAACTTTCTCCTTCATGCAATTGCTTTGAAAAGCATAGCGTGAAAAGTGGTAGTGGGATATCTCCCCACCTACTAAATCTATATCTATATCTATATATCTATATCTTCTTTCATGATGAGACAAGTCAACTACAGAGTCATACATGTAACATGTAAGAAACATGACAAAACTCTCTGTTAACTCTCAACATTTGATGAGAACCACTTCTGTATGTTTCAAAGTGCGCAAAAATATAAATTAGTCAGTCAACAGTGTTGTGAAGTGTTATGTTTGAACACNNATGTGAGAGAATCCAAGGGTGGAAAACAGTATTTGAGGACCACTTAAGAACTTACAAACCATGATGTTGCTTTTGCATGCTTTACCCCATGAACTACAATTTAGGTGAAGCGCACAGCCAGAAATATTTTGGAGGTGGGGATATCAGAATTAAAAATTAAGAATTAAGCTTGTGCTAATTAACAATCACGTCAACGAGGGCTTCGTCATTTACCAGAACACAATTTTCAAATCGCAAAAGCTGCGATTTTAAAAAAAGGGGTTGGTTTTTTTTAGCGCTACATACACAATCTAACCAACCAGAGGGTTGGAAACAGATTTTTCAGACCATATTTGACATATGAGTACAAATGGCTAGATGTTTATATGTAACAGAGTTTTAACAGTTACAGAGCTGTAACTTGCAAATTTCCAGAACCCAAAGAAAAACAGGCTCAATAAGTATCACACAGAGATAGAAAACCTTGAAGTCAACGTAGTACAAATATCTACCTGTGAAATGAAACCACTGAATGTAATATCACAGCCAGTGTAAAGTACAAAAAAATTGCTATTTTCAAAAAATTATTGAATGATGAAGGAAAAATATTACATCTTTAAATAATCCTTCTTGCGAAAATATACAGTCAAAATGTCTTAAAAAGTGAGTTTTTCAGATCTGAAACTATATTTAGTCCTCATTTCTTTATGCAGGACAAAATAACTTCTAGATGTGACAGAACTATATTAATACTACACAAGAAAGTGAACACTAGTGGAGATATTAATTTTTTAAAATTTAAGATTCTTTGTTCAGGTAAAAAATAATTTAATTTTATTTAGCAACAACTATTTACATGAATACATGTTACAAATGATCCTTGGGGTTTCTTGGACGTTCAGTACAAATTTCAACCCAATCCAGTGGAAAATAAGCAATTGAATACACATACAAAGAATGGCAAAAATGATGAAATGATAAAACTTCAAAAAATCTTAACTAAAAAAGTATTTGGAGCAGAGCTGCAGGATTTTGCAAGGTCTCATGAATTTAATCGACGTTTTCACATGAACTTTTTCAAGAAAATCCATGACATGAAATTGGAAAAGTTCTGAATTCTGGGTGAGTTGGCATGGAACGACCCTGTACAGTTATGACGATGAGATGAATAGTCACGTAGTCAGCTACAGTAGTCATTAGTAATGAAGCCGCCTAGTTTTGAATGACAGGTTCCCTGTTATCACGTTGCTAATATATAGCATTTAAACAATTGAAACCAACTTAAAGGCTTTCCAAAGCTGTTTTACTGTAATAAATGATTGGATTTTGTGAGAGACAAAAAAATATTAACTCTAGAAGGCACGGACCTCTTCAGTCACTTTGTTAAATTTATGCAGACTTATGCTTTTTACGTTCATTTTTACAAATATTAGTTGTACTTTTGAATAATACTGGACAATGATGGCATGTGACAGCGGGTCGTTCATAAGGATAGGGAAATGGTCGACTCACAGCTTTGTGGAATCTCCTCCTGCCGGCTCTGCTGCCTGGCCGAGGTTTTCAAATGTAAACATCGGAATAAACATCGAGGAAAAGGTGGAAGGGACAAACACCAGCTACGACCCCCACCACATAGACAAGCAAGAGCATCTCTGCTTCCATCTATGCATTCGCCTTAACATGGGAGGAAACACTGAGGTGGACGTGGAGGGACTGGACACCGGCTGTGGTCCCGACCACATGGATATTCTCTGCCAAGCACCAGCCTCCATGCCCGCATCAGTTTCCAACGGGATATATGGAACTGTAATGTCCTTCGTTTCACCAAGACTTGGGATACCAGACAGCGCCATTCAACCAGGGAGAGGACATTGTGGTCCTGGCGCCGCCCATCAACCTGCTGGGCACGGTGGACTGGGTGATGATGCAGTCCTGCTTTGGCTTCCTCTTCATGTTGGTGCTGGAGAAGCGGGAGAAGTGCGGCGGCCACAGGCGGTTCTTCGCCGTCATGCAGAACTTCACCAGCTGGAGCTCAACCGGCACTGGCACTGCCTGATCTGGGAGGCCACGCCGCGCTCCATCCACGAGGGCATCACCACGGCCATCATGAACATCGACTGCCTGGTGTTCGTTTTCTCCCTGCTGTGGTCGAGAAGAAGAATACCGGATACACCAGGCCAGCACTGAGAGGCTCAGGAAGAGCTTCTACCTTCAGGCCACTAGGATCCTGATTGAGGACACTGAATAATAAACTAAGTAAAAAAAAATAGTCTTAGCTATCAGCAATTCTTAGACAAAGTTACTACTACGGTTAACATGATTATTTATTACTTATTTCTATTCTTTATTCTTATTCTATTTTACACTTATTTTTATTGCATAATTAAAGGAGCCAATGGTCACACATTTCACTATAATTATACCCTGTATGATTATATGTGACAAATAAACTTGAATTTCTATTTTGTGCCGCAGGAAGATATTTGGCAAGTCTGCTGACACGAGAAGGGCTTTAGACACATATTTGCACACAGCTGTAAATTGTGTGTGTTGCCATCGAGAAAAACAAAGGGTTAGAGAGCTGTAAATATATGATGATAAAAGCTTTTTAAGTAAAAATAACATTTGTTTTTTTATCTATGGAAAAAGCTGCTTATTATCTCAATGTTTGCCCCTCACAAGTATTAGTGTCAGTGTGGTAAATTAACTAATCAGATCTTTCCTATTTCATAACAAAGACCAACTAGAAAATGAAGGCAGTAAGTCACATGTGAGGGAGCACCAAGAACCATCCTAGGGGCACATACTAGGCCACACCATCATAGAAGAATTGATCCTAGGTAGAAGTTAAGAGGAACTGTATGATGCATTGGAGACAGGACTCATCCAAAACGCACAAATTTATTTATACAAAAAGGGAAAATATTATTATACATAAAACGTATTAAAAGGTGCAGTTCTTGTGCTCTTTCTCTCTCTCAGCTACCCGGTCCCAGCCAGTTCCGTTGCTAAACATAGAAACTTACCACAGCAGTTTAAAGTTTACTGAACCGTTTGATCCTCCTGAACATTTGAAGGAAAAGTCATGCTTGGAGGAAGTTGGTGGAGATTATTGATGTCCCTAATATTAATTTACTACTTAATTGCTGAAGTAGTAAACAGTATTAGCTGTTGCCACATTACAAACAACTCTAGTTTAGCTAATCAAATCATCACAGAAAACATAGCCTAGTAAAAATCTACACCATCTAGGCACAGGCCTAACGTTACATTCATTAATAAACTGGGAATTTGATCCGATATTTACTACTGACATTTGTACCCCCGGGACCATCCCTAATACGCCCACAAGCGGGGAAACTTTGACGGAAGAGCAAATTGACGTAACGTTAAGGCGAACTTGTTGTCAGTGTGTGAGTTGGCACAGTGTGGAATTTATTCTTCTACCTTTGAGCTGTTCCACATCGCCTCTACGTCATCGGGGGAAACACAGGTTGTAATAATTTAAAGGGCAACTCGCAGGTTGGAGACCCTAGCGAATCAATGTGTAGGAAAATGTTCAAAAAAATATGGGGTTACTATATACACACTACAGTAACTTCTGGGGTTGTTTTGTTAGAGTTTTATTTCTGCATCAAAACCGATGAATTGAATGTGACATAACGAAAGGGAGAGCGGCCAAGCTAGGTCCACTTTAACATTAAGTCTGGATTCCAACGCTGGTTTTGACCAAGGTTGCCAACTCTCACGCATCTGAGACTCGCGCTTTCAGGCTCTGTCTCACGCCACCAAGGCAAATGTCACGCCAAATCATGCCACCACTAAAAACTTTACACAGTGATGACGTTATCTAGTCTCATGCATCTGCACCACAAGTTGTCGCGGCGCTTGGTCATGCGCCTCCAAGGCGCCCTCTGCGCGAGCTGCACGCACTGCACAGATTCACCTCTCCAGACATCTTCTGTATGTGTATGTGAACTTCGGTTGTCATTCGCTGATCCAGGCAGGAAGTGGTGGAAAGTAACTAAGTATATTTACTCAAGTAGCGTACTTAAGTACAGTTTTGAGGTAGGCCTACTTGTACTTTACTTGAGTATTTCCATTTGATGCTACTTTATACTTCTACTCCACTAAATGTCAGAGGTAAATATTGTACTTTTTACTCCACTACAATTATCTGATAACTTTAGTTACTAGTTACTTTGTAGATTCAGATTATTAATACAAAATATAATCAGCTAATATACTATGATGTATTATTACATAACTATCAGCAGTGTAGAAAGTAGTTAAAATGAGCTCCACCTTTACCAGCTGCAGCATTGAAGTGATGAACGTATGAATGTATCAATAATTATAATCCAATAATATAATATATATGATTCTGAAATGGACCATTCAGCATAATGAGTAGGCCTACTTTTACTTTTGGTACTTTAAGTATATTTTAATGCTAATACTTTTGTACTTTTACTTCAGTAGATTTTGAATGCAGGACTTTTACTTGTAACAGAGTATTTTTACACAGTGGTACTGCGACTGAAGTAGAAGATCTAAGTACATCTTTCACCTCTGCAGGCAGGGAAACATAAAGGTATGTAACATTGTAATTCAGAAAACCTGTTGTCAACATGGCTTCTCAAGTGACACACATTCATGTAGCTATGTAGATTACAGCAAAGTATTATTATTTTGAAATAATTAAAGATAGAACCCTCATATTTAAAAGTGCAGGCATTAAACCATGCTGTTACAAATACCAAACCATCTATGGAGGTCAGTAACAGAGTCAAAGTCTGCTGCAGCAGCATATAATAGAGAGCACTCAAAATAGGCTGTATTGCTGTATAAGATATACTTTGGCACCCAGTTTGTTTGTGACACCCACCTAGTATTTGATTGTATGTTTTTTCTCTTGTATTTGTTTCATTTTTTGACTACTTCTACCCAAATATGTGAGACTTTGGTGTGGAAACACTGAAATGGCTAGTTAAACTGTAGAGCCCATCTCTACGTCTCATTGTTATTACATCATTCCTGCACAACTTCTTGAGTATTAATGATTTATGAGCTGCAAATTGTTATGAATAAACATGAGGGGTTTTTTTCTAAACATCAGCTTCCATATGCTTCATTTAATTAAATAGCACGGGGCCTTCCTCTGCTTTCTTTAAGAACAACGGTTGTCTCATCCCTCATTGTGGGTGTAGCTTAGTCAGTTTATGTATCTGTATCAGGCACAATGTATCTGACAATATACAGTGTGATTGTCATGATATGTGTTATGCGGCGCGCGTTCAATTTAGCCATTTAGTGAAAATTTCAAAAACTCACTCCAGCCAGGTAACCAAATGATTAAATGTCGCGTTTAATTTCACTTCATGTCACTACTGTAGATCCACTTTATCATAAACATTCAAACCAGCAGTGTTATTTGTGCTGGTGAGCCAGAACTATTCCATAAGCACCTTTTAATTGTAAAAGTTAAAAGTCAACTCAAATCTCAAATCAAATTCGACTCAATACTTCCTCAGCCCTGTCTCACCATCACATTCCCCACCCCCGGAGCGCAGAGGACAGGGCCGGTCTCGTGCTCATTTGTGGACCGCACCTTAGCTTTTGAAATGCCTGGATGATGTCGGGATGCGGCAGGTGGCAGGATTCAGGAAAGTCTGGCTCCTTTCCCCGATATTAAGCGTGAATATACTGAGTCCTTTTCACCTCAACCACGTTAATGAGGCTAATTGATTAAATGATCATCATCAGTTGTAGAAATCCAAGATAACATCAAATAGCATTAAAGAACTGCAGAACAGAGCGTCTCCAGTTTTCAATAATATCTTCTAATACTGTGAAAACTAAAATCGTACTTGGTGATATATGCATAGTTTTTGTGTGTAAAATGGCTGCAGTGAACACGACTATGCTGTCACTGGAGACACCATGGTGGCTGCCACACACACTCCGCCTTCTCCAGTCACCTCACCCGGCACATCTTCACCACCTGCACATCTGGACTGTGTAAATTATTAAAGTCTGGAAATAAAGCCAGTGACAGCTCTCGTACAATCATTACACTCCATATCCTCATTATGAGTCCCAGTCATAATGCAGGCCAAGTTCACCACAACAAAACTTCAATAAATTAATAAATTGTGTTCACTTATCAAACTTCCATTTTCAAACGATATCCCAGGGTAGGGGACTGACTGTTGCGATCGCTTTGGCGAGGTGTGAATCAGTCTGATGCTGTAAACATATAAATACTGCTGTGACGCTCGTGCGTAATGCTGCATGATGGATGCACTGGCACTGCTAGAGGACTACGTGAATGGAAGAATGAGGAGGGGACGAGTGTTCAGCAGGCTCATCTCTATGCATCAACATTCATGAGGTGCTTTGCATTGACCATTTACGGTTGAATGTGGGCATGTAGAGGGTGGGATATGAGGCTGATCCACGTGCGCACATTTCCAGGTGGACTGTGATTTATAAAGGGAACATTGCCTGCAGGTGCATGGTTTTATAAATTTGATTATATTTTGGTGCGTGCCATTTTTGGCAACACTACAAGAGCTTGATTAAAGTGGCTAATTGGGCTAAGCCAACTAGCATGCTACAGCTGATAGACAATAACTGGTGCACAACACTTTCCGGGTAAAATTTGCGCTCTAGAATTTCTATTCCACATGTGGGAGTAGTGGACATAAGTAGAGTATTTTGTACTGAACGGTTCAGGACGAATACACGTACCATTCCACCCTTCAATCAATGGAGACATGCACTATAAGTGATCTGTTCTTCCTATAGATAAACTTCTACTGTAAGCGATCTGTTCCTACTATAGATAAACTAAGAGACACAGTTGATAATTCTGTTGTGCTCTGAACAGATTTATCCAGAGCCGCCATGTACACTGGTAACACCTCCTGTTTCTCACACTTTAAGAGGTCCAACTTCCCACGTCAGTTTAATCCAACTGCCGAGCCCCCTTGCCACCCAATCATAGAATGACAGGATGACCTGAAAGTATGCCAAACCTAAAAGGAATTGCTAAAGGCTATTCATTGGCACAACCTACTCAACTGGATATCCTGTATGTATGAAATATTTTAGTACGGTGATTTAAAGGTACTTGTTGTTATAATCGAAGATTTTCATTTTGTTCTTTTTCGCGGTACCTATGGCGATAATCAATAATTACAGGTGTGTTTTTGGACCTCACTACAGTTTCAGTTTCAAGTTTCAGCGTCTGTAGTCATGTTGTGTTAAAAGTCTTGTTAAAAGCCAAACTGTGCGCCACTTGTGATTTTTCCGGGAAAGTCGCCGCCGACACCAGGGTCATAATACTGCAAATGCTGCAGGTGTTTCTGTTATTTAGCCTACACTTGTTGATATAAATGCAGTGGACGAAATAATAGAAACACCTGTCCAAACCTCTTTTGGGTCACCACAGCGCCTGAGAGTAAAGTCGATGTCAATGTCAGTCCATTCAGCTGAGTCTCTGTCACTGATTCTTTCCTGGAAAGAGAAATGGATCTCAACATGAGCACTGGTGACCAGAAGTGTTATCAAAACCTGAAGAAGATTGAAAATGCTCTCTACAAACATTTACTACCTGCAGGACATGTTGTGTAATGAGTATTGCATCATCACTGAAAAGCAATGACCACAATGATGAGTACTAGAGACATGCCAACAAACAGGAGAACAGGAGACTTTTGAAACGGGGATCACAAAGCGGGTGTAACCAATGCGTTGGACAGCTGAGATGTGGAGAACATGAACATGTGTGATAACTGCCGAGCCGAACAGGTTTCCTAGACACATTAAAATGGTACAGACAAAGAGGTTAGAGTGTGTGTGTGTGTGTGTGTGTGTGTGTGTGTGTGTGTGTGTGAGAGAGAGAGACAGAGTGTGATCAGTGTATGGGGAAAAGAAAGCTCAAGGTGGTGCTTGACTCTCTCTAACAAAAACAGTAACACTTACATTGTACTTTGCCCTGGGTCATGACCCCCATTAACCCAACACTTGCTCTGGTCCTTTTACACATGCAAGCTCCCATGTGGGATATTCCCATCCTCAGCCCAGAGATAACTAAACCCTAAAACAAAGCTGAGTTACTGGGGATTCAGATCATAAATAGCCCTGCATTAATACAATGCAAGGGGCTGCATTGGTGGGGGTGTGTTGTTTAAAGTACCTGTGAGACAATGAAATAGGATCCAGGAAGTCCACTTGGAGTAACAGAATATGTTTAAAGGCTTATAAGATGCCAAAACACTGCACAACTGTTCGTAATACAGCCAGGATTTTACAATTCTAGAAAGTTATAAAAATGGCAACAATGTCGAATCTTTCGTCATGACGATCACAAGGTAAACAGTGCAATTACGATGACCAGGAATGTGCGCTTTCATGTATGTGATTGGCCAACGCAGTGTTTTGCTGGATGAGGTTGCAGCAAAAGTTGAGTCCGGTTAGGGTTGCAAAGGGTCAGTAAATTTCCGGAAATTTTCCAAGGGAAGTTAAGCTTGGGAATTTTGGAAATTTGGCACAATTTCAGTGATTAAGTCGGAACTTTTAATGGTGAATTTATTTGGGGGGGGGNNATACACATAAAAAAAAATCAATACTAGGTCTATGGCATGTTTTGGCTAAAAGTATTTAGTAAGAGATTTAATTGAATTGTAACCATGCACTGCATTCAGCAGCGCACTCTTCCATCACATGTATATTTTGCCAGCATCCCATTAAATAGGAGTTCAATAAAATGACAACCCTCTGCATGCACAGTGCATTGTCCAATCCTGAGACATAATTTACAGGGGGACACAGGGGACATGTCCTCTCCACTTTTTCAGAAGGCAGTATTAGCCCCCTCCACTTTTTACAGTCCAAAAACTAACTTTATATAAAAAAAACACAGGAGAAACTGCACGCACTACGACCAGGCGGAAACAGCGCCCGCTCAAGCTCCCAATCCCCAATTACAGAAGACGGAGGACAGAAGAAACGGGCGCGCTGCTTCTGTCCTCTGCTCTGTGAGTAAAGTTGGAAATATAGATTCGAACTTCCCTGATCAATAACTTATAAATGACGCCTCTTTCCAACCATAGTAAGGTCGACAACAAGCTACAACCTAATTTTCATCAAAGCAAGCCTCCTCTGTGCTGGACAGATAACACTGGTCTCTACAGTACTATGTACAGCCGGCTGTTAGACGGGTGCGCAGGGACTGTCTACAAAGTGCAAGGGGGGGGTGCTAAAAGCCTCTAAGCTCTAGTTTTATATTAAATACATATTTATTATCAGAGCACTATTAGTGCAAATTTGAACTAAATCCAAGCAATAGGTGAAAAATTACAAGAGATTAAGTAGGTAAAAGTGAAAGTAATTTGAGCAGTCACTTCCCCTCATGTCCACAGTGGTTTTATTCTGCACTTTTTCACCTGTGGGGTGAGTCAATATATTGATCAATTTCATCACTTTTTCTTCTGCTATTTCCATTAATTCTTTATTGTAAAACATGTCTTTTATAAATTAGGTGTTCACTTTAGACCCTAAGTTTGCACACAGCCCACATTGTTGGCTTGAATTTTTTAAGTATCTTTCCTCATTAAAGGTGTAGTCTATGATTCTGGAGAAAGCTTGTTGATATTTGAACTCAACAGCCAAACAAATACACCCCTCTCTTCAGTGCTACTTCAAACTCACGCGAGTAACTCACAGCATTAGTTTCTCCTGTGTACGAGCACGAGTTGTGACGTATTATACAAAGCGTTTAGAGGAAACGTGGCTATATAAGCGTATTTGACGACCTGGGTTGGTGGCTCTACCAGAGTCGTTCTGCTTTCCCGTTTACAGAGCCAGGGCTGTGTATGAACACTGGACTTTTTTTTCAGCGCACACACAGAACGGAAAGCTAGTAGACCGTGAGGAGATATTCACTGAATTTGACAAAAACTGTTTTTTCGATTAGAATCGTAGACTACACCGTTAACGTTAACTTGCTATCTAGCTAACTCACCACATGGCACATGTCACATTGTATGTATTTGGTAAATTAATAGATTTTTGTCTTAAAAGAACGTGCTGCCATCAATTCCTGTTAGTACCATTAAAAGTTTCCACCTTGAATGTTCCCGGAAATTGGTTAAACGATCCCTCACTGGCTTCCCATCCACAAACACTGCCAAATGAGTTAGCCCAAGCATCCAGCCAAGCAGGTGGCACTGCTGCTCAGAGTTGAAACCATCAATGCTGTGGGAAGGTGTTTTACATTTACATCATCTGACACTCCCCAGACTGACGTGGGACTGCATCTGATGATTATTTCCATTATTGATTAATCTCACAGCGCTTTCTCATTAAACCAATGAATTATTTCATCTATAACATTTTGAAAGATGGCCATCACATATTTCTAAAACCCATGGTGACATCTTCACATGTTTTGTCCTACCAACAGTCCAAAACCCATAGGTATTCAATTTTCTATCATGGAAGACTAAGAAAACCAGCAGATAGCCTATTCACATTGAAGAAACTGGAACCAGTTTATTTTGGCATTCTGCTTAAAAATGACTCAAATGATTGATGGATTATCAAAACTGTTGCAGATTCATTTTCTGTTGATTGGCTAATTGACTCGGCTAATTATTTCAGCTCTAGACTGCAGCATACATATCTCCAAAGATCACTGTATAAAATACAAAAATCAACATCGCAAAAAATCTTAGGTAGAATTTGTAAACCACTCATGAAAGTGGCAGAGCAAAAACTTCACCTAAATGTAGAACAATTTCACCACTTTCAACACTGTGTAAGCATTAGGCCTAGATCAACCTTTGCAGAACTTCATTGGTGAGTGTACAACTTGAAAGATTAATTCTGATTTTTGTTGCACACAACAGCCCCAGCAAATTAGATTCCCATCCAGCTCACTGTTGAGGTTTGGAAAAGTAACAGTCACATACAAATCCATGAGAATTATATTTTGGTTTCCTTATATTTCTCTCTTTATTCTTTTTTGCAATTGAACTGAGCTGAACTGATTGTTTTGTAAGTAGGCTAGATAGAACTGAACTGATTGTGGAACTGGAGAATATTAATTGTTTTGGGGATTTATTGGAGTGGAAAATACGGACTGGATTTTGGAATTTTCAGGGAGGAACCTGAAAATTGTTGTTTTTTGCCTGCACTTGAACTAGTGGCCAGATCTTGTTGCGTGAAGAACCAAAGGCTGGCGACACGAGACTAACGGGGTGAAAGCTTCACGCATCCACAGGAAAAGGTATATCAAAAGATCGATCTTGGGATTTTATAAATCGATATTGGATCATTCAAATGAAAAGCGATTTAAATCGGAAAATCGATTATTTAAACCCAGCCCTACGAGTAATGTACAGCATTAGTTTGTCCTGTGCAGGAGCACGAGTTGTGACATATTATATCGAAGTGTTCAGTGGAAAGGCGGTTAAAGCATCAGTATTTGATGGCCTGGGAATGAGAACAGGTTGGTGGCTCGGTCCGAGCCACTCTGTTTCCCGTTTACGGAGCCAGGGCTGTGTATGAACACCGGACTATTTTTTCAGCGCACGCACAGAACGGAAAGCTAGCGGACCGTGAGGAGATATTCACTGAATTTGAAAAAAAAGTGTTTTGGATTAGGATCGTAGACTACACCTTTAACCAAACTGCACCTTAAACAGCCAAATCACCAAAAACACAACTGCACATATTTTTTCAGTACACTTTTTTTTTTTTAATGTGATGAGGTTATGAGATTCCTGCTGATACCACAATACAATGAAGGTAAATGGTTTTTTGGCTATGTCACTCAAATCACCGAAAAAATGAACAAACTAATTAATCATTATCAATTAATCTATTGATCAATTTTTTGACTGTTTATAAATCTCACCATATATAAACATTATCTCAGCATCTATAAAAGTGAAAAGTAGTGAAGAATGGCCATTCATTTCCCTGAGCCTATAGGTAACATCTTCGAAATGCTCAATTCATCCATACAAAAGTAAGAAACCCATAGGTGTTCAATTTACAATGATACAAAACAGAGAAGCGAGAGCAGCAGATCCTCACACCTGAGAGCTTTGAGAAGCTGGTACCAGAGAATGATTGCATATTTGCTCAATTACTAAAACAATTACAGATTGTAAAAATTGATGCAATTAATTTCTGTCAATCGACTCACTCTCTGAGCAGCACAAACAAGGACTTAAAAACTCAAAAGCAATTTGCCTTTCAGGAAGAAATCTCCCACTTTGTACCTGTGTGGGTTTTTCTTGCCTGTTTTAAGGGGAGTGTCCTTGTTTACTTATTATTAAAAATGCCGGTACAAATGCATTTGACTTCATTGAGTGCCATACAAAAAATCTTAGGTCATCTTTACTAAGTAATTAATCACTTTGTATAGAAATGCATCAATGGATAAGAGTACACTTTTGTGTTGGATGCATAAACAAGATAAGGGGCATTGTATGGGAACCACTAGTGCTCAGTCCTCCTGTAAGAACAACTAGATTCATTCTGTGTGACTGAGTCACAGTTGAGTGGGAATATAATAATAAAAAAATAATACTTTCCGAGCTGACGCTCTGCCCACACTGTTATCATTACCAGTTGGTCTTCTTGAATTAGAAACATGCTGGGATCTGCTTGTCCTCTCATCCTCAGCCACAGGCGACAACTGACGCTAGCTCCTCTGAGCTCACAACTTGTCACTGAGGCGGAAGATACAGAGTGCACATCCCCGCCGACAATCACTGCAGCACACAGCACTTCTGACATCACACGAGCCTTTTACATTGCATCTCGGGCTTGGCTAATTATTGGGCAGTATAGCAACCGTATGAGCTTCTGTGTTTTCCATCCATAACAACCCAACCAGCTGTGCTAGTGTGCACATTCACTCCGACAGCATCAAGGAGGTATTACAGCATGTGTTGGGGACCCCCTGTTATGGTGTCTGTATGACATAGTGCGGATGTCGCATCACATTTCCGACCATTTACGGTGGTCTTTTAAAGCTACTGACCCAAAACCTGCATCTTGTACCTGTACCCTGAGATTACTCAGCACCTCCGTCAAGAAACCCTCCTAAGTTCGCCATACATAAGACCACCGCACCTTCCTCGATAGTGCTTTGGCTTCTTGTCAACCCTATGTTCTTCCACTAAAATGTTTGCTAGCTGCGCGGCAGCGAGCTGTCACAGCGTCGATAAACCCAGAAACTTTAAGTTGTATTGAAATGAATGGGGCGGTGTGTATTAGCTGAATTTTTGACGAAATTCTGAGAATTCACTCGAAGATTTTTCGCCATATTTTATTAGGCATTACGTGCCGTTACACTTGGATTATTAAATTAGCAAGGCCACATTAAACTGACAGAAATCTGAAAGACGACAGCAGCGTGAATCTCCCCACGCGCGAGAATGGCACGTATCAGGGCTGCTGTGGAAGCTTCCATTAACGCCAATGCAGCTGAGAGCGAAATGAATGTGAAGCATACGGCCGGTAATGACGGCTGGAACATTACAAAACGTACCGTCTCCAATGGACATTTCATCACCGGTGGTCCTTCTTACCGGTGTGACTCATTCGTCAACAGGCAGCGGTAGTAACGTTACTGATAAGCTGTTGAATCCTGAGCCCGTCATGCGATCGAACCTGAATCTATCAATGCACGGTTCAAAGCCCAGCTTACCTCGACCAGCTCTTCACACCATCGCTCAACGGAGGCACCGGCTGCTACATCCAAAAGCACGTCCGTTTCTGGAAGTGAAGCGACCACAACAGAGAGTCACTGGTGGAATGTGTGCGTGTGAGCGTGAGTGTGAATGTGGGGGCATCAAGTGGCGCAAGCCTAAGGTCCGTGAACTGCGGCAAGTTTAACCACAGTGAGCCAGAATGACACCGGAAACGGGCAATTTCGCTCTAAAAAATAAAAGCACACGCGTTTCTGTGGCATAAAGGCAAACAAATAGTATGGGACTGAATGATTGACAACTAAATCCAAGGGGTCAACTAATTTAAATTCTCTGTCTGCTGAAATACAGAACATATATCAAATTATACTTCTCACATGTCCTCACACCTCATCTTTTGACTGAGGTGTGGTTACGCAAGATCAGTCATCCAGGCAAGAGACCAGCATGTATCAGATTAGATTAGAGTATAAATACACCCAACAGCATATCAAGCCTTCAACATGAATTTCTCCCGACCTTCATAAAGTTGAAAGAGAAGTGTGGTTACATAAAGTTACTGGAGATAATGTACAGTATGGACAAGCTCGTGCCACCCACATTATTTATTATTATTTTTACCACAGCTTTGTCCAAACTAGGGCCGCTTTCTGTGCATTGTGTGGACCATGTTGCTTTAAGTGTCTTTCAGGCACAGTACACACAGCAAACAGCACATTGTTTCATTAGATTTTACCCTGAAAGCAACTGTACTCTACTCCAATACCACTTGCTCCAGGTTCACTGTGTCACTTAGTGTGTGGCAGTTTGAACAGAATGGACCAGTATAAGCATAATATCAAGTAAATGATAAAGGTATTCAGCTCCGTTTGTAAGTCAACTACATTTGACACAGGACCCCTCTACAAAACTGTGCCTCAAGACTAGGTAAAAATGGAGGAGCCACCTAAAGGCCCTTATCATTTTAGTTTATATTGTCCTTTAGCAGGGCATATCACCAAATGCATTTGCAAATAAATCAAAATCAAATCACCACAAACCACACAATGACGCTCTGGCCTTTAGGCCCCTGAGAGTCTAGGGCCCTAGCTTAATTGGTATTTCAGCCTTGGTCCAAAAACATAATATTCATTTCTGAATAATATGATTTCTGAGTAAGCCATGTCAGGCTGGACCTCTGACTTGAGGTTATTTTGTCATAAAATATTATAGTCATATTTTCTTTGTATATAAAAAAAGTCTGTGAAATGGTTTATATTTCAAGTTATATTTCAGGTGTACCTGTACCAGTAGACATACATTTAGATTCCAACTGATATAACCATCCTCCACCACTTCACCCCCGTGAAAGAAAAAAATCAAACAAATACACGTAATTTTCCTGAGCACACCAAATTTAAATTTCACTTGCGTTTATGGCACATTCATTCAGGATGCAGTCAGTGTCTATCCAATGATGGCAGCAGGGTTGGTAAATGTAGTGGTGTATTTAGCTCAGGGATTGCTAATGATTAAACAGTTCACACAGCAATCAGCACTCAATTACATCACTTCAACATGTTCAAAAACAAATGATTTATTTCTGACACTGATACCTATGCTTAATTTGCAAACAAGGACTTTATTCTGAAGCAAAAATAGAAGTAGAATTTTGTTACTGCAACAGACTTTACTCAGTCCGACTCATACAACAGAGAGAGAGGGGGAGGAGAGAGAATGAGGTGTCTTCTACATGTCACTTGTAAGAACAGAAATGGAATCATTTTGATTCATTTCAACTATGTATTCATGTGCATGTGTACTGCAAAAAGGGAAAATCCCAAAAATGAGTATTTAACGCAAACTGGTAATTACATCACAAACGTGCACACTTTGCCCCAAGGGACAGATTTATCCTAATATCATCATTTTTGCTCCTGGAAGAGGGAACTAGATTATCAAAACTTGACATAAAGGTCACTTTGATTTTCTTCTGTATGTTGTATTGAAATATTTCATGCGTCTCTATCTTCTGGGGATTCATTTGCTCCCCAAATCTCAAGACTATGGTCTGACTGTATTTATGACTGAATTTTGAAGGCATCTTTCTTTGATTTACGTTATGTGACAGATTTCTTTTTGTGGGCATGGAACGTGATTATTGACCTTGAGATCAATATGTGACAAAATAATCTCAAGTCTAGGTCCCCCTTTTTCAGAGCTTTCAACCATGTCAGGCTGGACCTCTGACTTGAGGTTATTTTGTCATAAAAAGTGTATTATCTTTGTATATAAAAGAGCCTCTGAAATGGCTTAATCTATATTTCAGGTACCTGAAATTCAGGTGTATATTCAGGTAGACATACATTTAGATTCTAACTGATATAACCACCCTCCATCACTTCACCCTCATTAAAGAAAAAAATCAAACAAATCCACATAATTTTCCTGAGCACACCAAATTCAAATTTCACTTGCATTTATGGCACATTCATTCAGGATGCAGTTAGTGTCTATCCAATGATGGCAACATTCGGTGAGTGCTAACGATTAAACAGTTCACACAGCAATCAGCACTTCATCATGTGGAGCAGGAGTCACCTGAAGTGAAGCTGTGAATGCCTGATGAGAGAGAGAGAGAAAGAGAGAGAGAGAGAGAGAGAGAGAGAGAGAGAGGTGAGGGGAAGAAGAGGAAGATGAGATGATGTGCTACAATAAACTGGGAGGGACGGAATGATCGCATTAGGACTGTCTTGGCTCAGAAGCTGGATCCTCTGAAGGACATGGTGGATTCTTGATAGGACCTCGAGACAGACTGTACCTGAGCCTCCTCACCAAATGAGACATTTGAGCTTCACAGACACTAAAACATAATCATCTTCCAAGTCAACAATGTTCAAGTTTCTTCATGACTGATGGGTGGAAAGATCATCCTTTCATGTTATCAACTTCTTCAGCCCTCTGACAGAAGGCACATGTGTATGGATTTCAGTGGCCTTAAGTCCATTAAAATCTGACAGCACATACTTGAGTCATAATGTCCATATAGTTTACTTCATTAACTCACATCAAGCATTATATGAAATTATGAAACAAGCATTTCAGCTCCATGCAAGAGTTGGTTTAGATTTTTCTATGTCACTATTTCACCAACCCAATGACAGCACGAACAACTACGGCAAGCAATCCAAAGTGTATAAAATGAATAAATAAGACATTATGAATAATTATATAAATAAATACAGACAAAATATATAATATAACCGTGAAAGTATGGCAAATCCGATTCATTTTTCTTGATAAAAGAGTTTATGACACGTCATTTTTATTTCATTCCAGCTTTTTTAATCAAAATGTCTTCCAAAGTCTGTTTTTATTTCACAAAACCATTTTCCCAATTACTGTTTTATTTCATTATATCACTTTTATTCAAATCTTTGTCTGTCAATCAACACCAACAGACCACAGCCAATTATGTGACTGGCACCAAAGCAACAAAGCAACAGCCAATAAAAACTGCTGGAATGAAAAAGATATGATCTGCAATAAACTCTGTTAATGTGAAAGAATAAAGATGAAATAACATTTAGTAGAAGGTTTTCAGATTTTATTCGATTCTTTCACAATTTCGTAGTTAAGTATTTTGTCTGTATATGTTTAAATAATGATTTAGTTCATAATGTCTTATATATTAATTTACTTTTGATCGCTTTGGATCTCCATATTCTTCCTCCTGGAATAGAAATGTCACATTTTTCTTTGTTAACTCCTCATGAAGTTATCCATTTGTTGCTGTACCAGAAGCTTCAGTTGGCAGCATGTCATGCCACAGTGCATCCATATGGATGTTCATCTACATAAATCTGCAGTCTCTTTTGTTCAAGTTTGTTTAATGCTTGTTAAAGAATGCTCAGCTCATCCAGTGAGGGATCAAATGGGTTTTACTGAGATATTTGCAGTATTTGCTGCATAAGCCTTATACCATCTGAGTAAGGCATGAGTATGGGTGGAAATTCTGTATTTTTTCTTCCACCATGTGAGGGCTGGCAGGCAAAAATGAAGAAAACATTTTACAAAATCAGCAACAAAAGTTCTGGGTCTATAAAAGAGGTCAACTGAACAGAACTTAACTATGAACTTAACAACAGAAGACATCCTGTGTTATGTCCTAGCTCAAGAGGGACCCAAAAGCAGAGCGGAGACAGGCTGGGTTGAGTGTTCAAAAACAGATTTATTGAATAAGGTTAGAATTGTGAGATGAGGAGATGGCAGGCTGGGCTGGCGGAGACAGCAGAGTGGCAATGGCTGGCTTGGCTGGTAGAGACGGCAGCGTGGCAAGTGGAACGGCAACACTGGAGGCTCGGAGAGACAGGCTGAATGCACGGGAGGCAGTAGACCTGAAGCACAGGCAGACAAAAGTTAGTCAGGATTCCAAAAAACACAAGAGAAGCTTCAGAAGATACAGAGTTGGCCATAGCACTGTTACCACATGAGGAACTGAACGATCTGGTGGAGAATAGAGTGAAGAGCCGGGGTTTAAGTATTGCAGGTCTTGATTAGTGGATGGTTAATAGGTGTGCAGGTGGAGAGACAGCTGGAGATGATTGAGGCCACACCCAGACAGACATTCACACACAAACACAGGGAGAGAGGCTGACAGGGAAATGACAAGAAACACCAGGGAGGGGAAAAAACAGAGGAACACATAGGGATAAGGAGGAGAGCACAGCTGGACCACCACATCCTGACTGGAAACATTACAAATACACATGGTTTGTGCATATCAGGACAGGAGGGCTCTGCAGTGGGTTATTAAAACCATCCAGAACATAATTGGTATCCATCTACCGAGCATCAGTGATATCAGTGAGGTGAGGTGCCTGCGTACAGCCCAAAGGATACTAAAAGACAAAACCCACCCCAACTTGTTCACCCCACTGCCGTCTGGCAAGCGATACAGGAGTATTCGCTGCCGTACCACCAGACTACAGAGCAGCATCTTTTCTCAGGCTGTGAGACTCCTCAACTTCACCTCATTTCCGCACTCCACTCCACTCCACTTTACACTGACATTGCACATACTATACAGTACATACTTTCTGGGTGTATACATGTATAGGTGGCTGTGACGACCCTGTCTGCCTGTTGCTTGGTTTGTGTTGCTTTCTTTGCAGGTACTGGAGGTGGGTATGGCCAAGAGTAATTAGCAACACTGTTTGTGACAAGTGGATCCCGGATCCCAGATCTCTTATAAGAGATTAATAAAGAGTATAAAAGCACCGCCTAATGACAATTAATACTCTAGAACATCCCGTGATCGTGGGAGGGTCTCTTAGGAGGGCAGGAGTATTCAGAGACCAGCAAAGCTCTTTGGCTTTCACTGACGATTTTGTATTTGAGAGATACAGATTCTAGTCGGAGGGAATGACTTATCTGTGTCAGCTGCTTGAGCTGTATGTTGTCAGTGCAACATGTCGGAGTCATGCGCTTACAGTCCTACAGACTGTATGCATTGCCTTGCGTTACTTTGCTCATTTCCCTTTTTTCCTGTTGCCTGCCAGCAACGTTTGTGCTGTTACCTACTGGATAGCTAGTTTTGCACTTTGTTTTGTCTCCCCATTGTGGCGCACCGCCATACCTCATTATTTACAAGTTGTGTTTGTCACTTGTTGATGAGGTCATCAGAATGTTTCCACTTTAACAACACAGTGAGAATGACTTGCTCTTTTGTTGAAGCTGCTTTGAAGTCCACCTGCTTTCATGCATCATCGTTATGTAATAAGTTGACGCAACATGTTCTTCTACCTCAATTTATGGAATATACTAATTTGATAGATATTCCATATGGCTGTCCTAGTGTGTGTGTGTGTATCAGTGGTGGCTGGTGACTCAAAAAATTGGGGAGGACAGGAGGAAAACCGACCCATGACGTCATGTTATTTTATACTAGCTGGCTACTTATCTCTACTTTCTTATGGTCAATGAAAAATTAGGCAGTAAAACAATGGCTTACAAGATGTCTTAAAAACAACATAATCTTATTCAATCCTGTTGTTTCCAGATGAACCATACAGGCCTAATGCAGAAGTATTATTTATCAAGGGTGTGAGATGTAACAAGAAGCAGGTCAGTGTTTTACAGTGGTAATTTTACACAACACTCTCTGATTTAAAAAGGAAAAACAAAAACCATGAAAATCTAAATTTATTAAAAACAAAGAAAAAATGAAGTTTATTATGAGTTCTTCTGCCTGTGGGAGGGTTCCACTCATCCTCATTGCTGCTGTGAGGCCTGTTGTTGCATCCAGTCTTCCAAGAACAAGAGAGAAGTAAAGACTGGCTGTCTTCTTTAGATCTTGAAAGATCAAAAGAAGTCCAGTCAACATATCAACACAAATCAAGCTTTGGCAGTTTAATTAATCCTAATTAATTTTAATTAATTTATTTTAGTCTGGTTTATTTGCAGCATTTTCTAACTGCCCTCCAAACTAAGAAAAAGTTGCCAAGGAGTTGTTATATTTTGGCATGCAAACATTTGTAGGCTACCTGGATTGAATATGTTTGATTGTAAAATTGTCTTTGCTGCAAATTCATGATTACAATTCATAAATCTCCCGTCTGTCACTGAGATAATATTGGATGAATTATAATATAATTGCAGTGGCATATTCCCTGTTTTGCCCAGTGGACCCTGGTAACGTTAGTCCCTGGACCAAACTTGAAAACTCTTGACTTAGAAGTGGTGTGTAGTTTTACATTTATCTAGTAAAGTGATCCAAAAATCCTTAAAATAACTTAAAAATCACAATAACTGAAACTAGAAAATAATATTTCATGGCGTATATCCCTGTAAATCTCAGCTGTGACCTTTAACTCACCAGAACGTCCTCCATGCCATGCAGCAGTTGAAGCATCATTTTACCTGTTTTAGCCAATCACAGATTAGCATGAAAAAAACTGAAGTACATTAAATTGGTATAAGAGATCTCGCCCTGAGGAGGACTGCCCCCCACCACCACTTC
The DNA here is from genome assembly GCA_003416845.1 of Oplegnathus fasciatus. Lineage (NCBI taxonomy): Eukaryota > Metazoa > Chordata > Actinopteri > Centrarchiformes > Oplegnathidae > Oplegnathus > Oplegnathus fasciatus. Next base: position 1,120,852 of record NTHP01000021.1, read on the forward strand.
ACACAGACTGCCCTGTCCCCTCTCGTCTGCTCTGCAGGTGTCGCTGTATAAGCATTTTAATCAGAATTTCAATAATGGATTTTTTCCAAAGAAGAGAGAAAAAATATTTTATAAATGATACTGAAATTTAGTAATGGTTTATTTCAACCAATTACTCTTTTTTTTTTTTAGATTTTGATCTCCCTCTCAAAAATAGCGGAGGAACAACCTCCTCTGCCTCTATGGACCAGCCTCCCCTGTACACACTGTGTATATATACCTAGCTTACTGTAGCATTTCTAACTAGCTTACTGGAGCATTTCTAATGTTTCTATGTATAGTAATCAGTTGTTGTTTGTACTCTTAATATTGACAGATTAATGGATAGTTATGTCTCATGAACGGATGCAGCAGATACACTGTATGCATTTACTGTATGATTTAAAACAATGAAAAATGTTGATTGTACTCGTTGTCTCAGTTTTACCCTATCCCTAGTTTACCATTAAAGAAATTGAATGGTCATCTTCGTCCAGTGTGGTGATTCAGGGAAGGAGTTAAGCTGCCTGTCAGATTACATAAAGGATTGTAACAAGGACAGAACAGCAAAACTATGTCTCCCAGACAAGCTGATCTACAGCAAACTGGATCAACTTGAATGCTACAACATCATAATGCAAGTAGTCCACAGACATCACAATGGAAGAAAAGAGTGGATCTCCAAGTCATACGTGGAAGACCAGGTCCTATACCTCCTATTCTTCGGAACAATCACGCAGCTCATCCACTAGCGCTGCTGCAGCCATGAAGCACCTAGAGCAAAAGTTGTATTTTCAGAAAAAGAGATGCAGATCAAGATTGAAAAGGTACGTTCAGAGGCGTCACTGGACAAATTAAACACAAAGAAAACAGCAGCAGCCGCACTTGCTAAAGCTGAAGCATTAGAGGCAGCGCTGTAAAACAAAAGTGATATGAACGGCTCCATGACCCCTAGTGAATTGGAGCTTCAAACTCATGACACAGCACAACATACTCAAGAATATGTCTTGACACATAATAAAGCCTGTGATAACTTGGAGTCAGTGCCGCAATTAGAGGTGACTTCTGTGGACGTTCAGCCATGAACAACAGAGCCACAGCAGACAAACAAAGCACCCACTGAGCATCATACATCAAACAGTGTTCCCACAAGTAAAATGTTTGAAACAGAAATACACTGTTCACCGCAACATCCCCAGTTGGTACAAAGTCACTCATGTACAATCAGACATCACTAGGCCGGCTTACAATGAAGAAGTGTGTCCTGTAAAAGAGGAGAGACACAGGGAGTACTGGAGTGATAGCAGGACATGGGATGGACGTCATTACCCAGCAGGTACACATTTCAATACCCACCAGTATGTTGACATGCAACAGGCTCATCTAGGCGAGAGTCACAGAGGGGCATTCGACGGATGTCATTCCCACCAGCACCGCCAGCTAATACTTACCAGTATGCAGACACACAGCAGTCCAATGCAGGTGAAAGTCACAGGAGAGCATGTGACGACCATCATACCTACCAGCACCGCCTGTTAATACCTACCAGCGTACTCACACACAGAAAATCTACCCAGGTGAGAGTCAGAGCATGACAGACTTTGTGAGTTTCCTAGCCAGGCGTGAGATCGTTGCCACAGGGCTGCTGTGATTCGACGATAACATAGTGTAGAAGCTGCCATTTGCCTTGCAAGAGAGATGGATGTCACAGAGCTCCAGGTATAAGGAAAACTACAGAGTCTCTTTCCCTCCATTCTCTTTCTTTGTAAGCTTCATCCCCCAGCAGGTGAAGATGCGGAATGATCCAAGTTATGCTTTCGTTCCATGTGCTAGGCCTTAACTGCTTTGCCACTTGGGAAAAGGTACAAGGCATGAAATTACTGCCCTGGTCGGTTTGCACCACTTTTGGAACGCCAAAGGTAGTCATAAAGGAAGTCAACGCTGTCAGTACTGGCTTGGTTTTAATTGAGCGCAAGGGGAAAGCAGCAGGATAGCGAGTACTTTACTTCACATTACTCTCAATAACTACTTACTACCAGCCTTAATCTTTGGAAGTGGACCCACACAATCAAGTAGCAGATATTCAAATGGCTTCTCAACCACTGGAACTGGCTACAATGGAGCTGGCTTAATGTGTTGGTTGGGCTTCCCATTTAGCTCACAGGTGTTACAAGTTTTACAGTGCATTGCTACATCCCTTTTCAGACAAGGCCAGAAGAAATGGTGGAGCACTCTATCATAAGTCTTCTTTACATCTAGATGACCTGCAACTCTGTCATGTGATGTGTTCAACACTAGGGGCCAAATGTATAAGACTCTGTATATATTTAGGTGTAGAAATCTGTGTACACACAAAACAGGAAACATGCACACGCAGTCTTTTCGTCAGATTTATAAAACCCCACGTATGTCTGTTCCCACGTGTTTTTTCCTCATACATCTCAATCATCCTGAAATAGTGCACACCTGCATGAGCCTTCTGACCATCCCCACAATTTACCATAAATGGCTTTGCACACACTCCCAATTACCTGGTTTGCATACAAAGGTATAGCATTTAGTGTCGTTCTGAGGAGAAATGGCCGAAGCATTGAAGAAGAAATTAAAGAAGAAAAAGCACAATTTTACCGACTGTGAACTAGAAATCGTGGTCGATCAAATTGACAGAAAAAAATGTGTATTATTTGGAAGCCTGAGCTCTGGCATTACCAACAAAATGAAACAAGTTGAATGACAGAAAATAACCAAAGCAGTGAACGCCGTCAGTTCTGAGCCACGGACCCTGGAAGAGATTAAAAAAAAAGTGGTCAGATTTCAAGCGTGAGGCCAAGAAGTGCATTACCGCGCACAGCCATCATGTGCGAGCCACTGGAGGAGGAGAGGGGACCCCAGCGCTCTCCCCGCTTGGTGAGCGCATGGCTTCTCTCCTGGGTCAAACTGTCATTAGTGGCTTTGTGACTGATGCATCAGGAGACACAGATGCACCTGCCCGGATGGAACTTGGTAAGTCACCCTGTTTGAATCTTATTGTAATCGGCCTTGCAATAAAAAAAAGACTAGTTTGTCCTTTGTTACAATGTACAATATTTTATTCACAGATTCTGATGAAGATCCTGGTGCCTCCAGTTAACAGGCTGAGGTTTGGGGGAGAGAATCCGGTGTGAGTGCGCCACAGCCACAGCCATCGCCTGCCCCAACACCTGCACATGTCATCACTGACCTTGTCCTGCAGTCACAAGACGAAATGATCAATTCTATTGATAATGTTGCCATGGAACTGAGGGAACTGCAAGTCACACTGAGAGAATCATTAAGTGAAATATGCTGTACACTAAAAGAGCTTGTGAAAAAATAAAAAAAGTGTATCCATTATCTACTTGTTTCATAAAATGCACACAATGTTCACTTGACCTACCATGCTTAGAGTCGCTGCATCACATCAAGACGTAGTTGGACTGCTGCTGCAGCTGGCTGGTGTTCAGCATCAGGTTCAACGGGGGGGGCATCAGGTCTGACGCGTTCAGGTGGGAAGGGGACGGCATTCCTTACCGCCAGGTTGTGCAACACAGCACACGCCCTTATAATTTTGCAGACTTTTCCTTGCTGGTAGAGTAGTCTACTACCTGGCATCCAAGCACAACCATCTCTCTTTTAAAAGCCCAATGCAACGCTCTACCACAGAGCGCACACGACTGTGCACCACATTATAGCACGTCTGTTGTGCGCTCTAGGGGTTTGTATATGGCGTAAGTAGCTAAGGCTTCAATGCATACCCATTGTCATCTGAGGGTACAAAATGTGTGCACTTAATGGTTTACATCGCATCAAACGGAAACAGCGTAATCATCAAAGGTCAGTAATTAACCACATCTTACCAAGACCAGTACGGTCTCTGAATACTCGTTCTCGCCTGAATTGCGCATTAGCAATATCTTTCAGCAACGCCAAAGCAGCCATTGTATCATTTGACACAGCCATTACGCACGGCTACAGCCGACGTTTTAACGACCTGTTGATTGGTCACACCTGAAGGTTATTCTTACTCCCCAGTAATACAGGATAATAATCTTCATTTATGGAAAGATCATTATCAGTATAATCATTATAATGCACAGTGACATACGTATTTACTCAAGATAGAAATTAAAGCTTACCAGCAATCCATCCATAAAAGAATAGCCACTAGGAAAATTCTCAAGCTCACTTTCTTGACAGACCAACTCAAACAAAGATTTCAATGTGGGATCCGCAGCTTGTTCTTTAATAAACTCTTCTTTAGTCAGTGGTGGCAACTGGATGGAAAACAATGTACCCTGCTCCTTTCCCTTAGAACTGTCTTCTGTCTGAGAAAATGATGCCTGAGAAAGTTGGATCTGTTCAGACCCCTCAGACTGCTCTGACTTAGCTCTACTCCGAGTCACAGCACATGAAGAAAAACATTGGGGTGCTGTTTAACACACTCATCTGGTTCCTCAGATTCCTGTAAAGGTGAACTCGCATACAGTAATGGTGGATCATCTTTCCAAACCCTTGTCCCAGCCGAGTCATAATGTCAATGCCTTGAACTGGCATCTGGGGACGGATACCCATTGCAACCTCTCCACATACCGGATCAGAGAAGAGATGAAAATTATGCAAGGGCACCCACAGAGGAACCAACCCAATGTCAAGCACAGGAGATTTTCCTCCAGTAGCAGTATGGCCTTCACAAAATTGCCTCATGGACAATGAAGGCCACCATGATGGATTTTTCGCTAATTTGCATAACGTGAAAAATGGCAATATGAATAGACTGTTTTGGATTTCGACTGTATCAACACCAAATTTGGTATACAGCCTGGGGGGACTGAGATAGACATTTCTATTACAAATGAGCAAGATTGGTGGAAAAATATGGCTGCCATTCATCAAAAAACTTGCAAAGGACGGGGCTTAACAGGAAATTGGCCAAAACTCAAGTTGTCCCTGACCAATCATGATCAAACTCACTGGAGACTTCCCACACTATGTCCTGAACGTACACACCAAGTTTCGTTCAAATCCAATATAGGCGCAGCAAAAGGCAGGCAGCTACAAGTGTGGGATTGGTCTTGCTCCTTCTTTAAACAAAATTAAACTAGCTGAAGGGACTTTATCAGCTTTGTGAAGCATGAAACCTGCTCGCTGCTGCTTGTGGTTCCTGTGGTCTTTAGGTTTTTATTGTACTTATATATAGTACAAGGTTGTAATGTTCTTTATATATATTTATTTACTGATGTGAACATTTGAAATAAATAAAATCATTTGGATTCAACCGTGTTACACATAAACCAGTCATGTCCAGATTATGCTCATGAATCAAATCATTTATCAGTAAGGCTTTGGTAGACAGTGAGCTGATATTTATAGAATCAAATTTGAGGGTCTTGTTGGGGCTGAAGTGTTCATTAGTAGGCCAATCTGTAGAGCTAGTAGCTGATAGCCAATGTTGGATAATAAACTGGATGACCCCCATGCCTGCATCAGTTCCCAACAGAATATATGGAACTGTAATGACCTGGCTAAATCCTGGAATACCGGACAGACTCTTTGACTCTTTTTCTTATTTCTTATTTTTTATCAATCTGACAGAACAGAGGACTCTGGCAAGAAAAAAGGAGGAGGTGTGTGCTTTATGGTGAATAAGGAGTGGAGTGACAGTGGGAATATTAAAATGCTATCCCGTTTCTGCTCACCTGATCTGAAGCTACTGACAATCAAATGCAGACCGCACTTTCTACTGAGGGAATTTACATCGGTCATCATCACAGCAGTTTATATACCTCCACAGGCGAGTACAGAGGCTGCCTTGTCAGATCTTTGCAAAGACTTGAACTGCTCACAGACCATCAATCCTGATGCTGCGCTCATTGTCGCTGGAGACTTCTATCAGGCTGACCTCAATGAAGTAATGATTGAGTTTCATCAACACATTGACTGTGCCACAAAGGGAATAAACACTCTGGATCACTGCTACACGCCATTCAAAAATGGCTACAGAGTGGAATCTCTACATGCATTTGGGAGGAGCGACCACGCGGCCATCTTGCTGAGGTCAAAGTATGTAAACAAACTATGGTGCATGCCCCCAGTGACGCAAGAGGTCAGGAAATGGACAAGCCAATTAGAGGCTGCCCTGCAGTCTGCACTACATGACGCAGTCTGGAGCATGTTCCTGGACACCGCAGTCAGTGTCACCGATGACATCAATGGATTCACTGAGTCTGTGGTGGATTTAATTTGTAAAACAACAGAAGCAACTGTACCCGTATAACTACAGTTAAATCATTCCTCAAACAGAAACCATGGATTACCAGAACCATCCGGGATGCCATGAACACACGCACTGCAGTCTACAACTGTTGGACAATTATAAAGCAGCAGCCTACAATGTAAGAAGAGCAGTAAAGGAGGCAAAAAAGGACTATGGGAAGAAAGTGGAACTACAATTCCAGGAGGGCAATCCCAGAAGCACTAAGAACTAAGAACTATGACAGATTACAAGCCCACCCCCACCATCACCCCCTTGTCAAATGCTATTGGGTCTCTAGCAAGTGAGCTAAACAACTTTTATGCTCGCTTTGAGGCCATCGGCAGCCAACAAGCAAAGGTTAGTGGATGGCTGGATGCATCTTCCACACCTATCACCCTTTCTGAGCCTGACATCAGGAGAGCTTTCAAGCATGTGAACACCAAGAAAGCAGCAGGACCAGACGGTATCCGTGGGTGGGTCCTCAACTATGTGCTGACCGACTAGTGCCGGTGTTCACAATGATATTCAACCTGTCTCTGGCTCAGTCTGTCATACCCACGTGCTTCAAGAAGTCCATCATCATTACTGTGCCCAAGAACACAAGACCAGCCTGCCTGAATGACTACCGCCCAATAGCAGTCATCTCTGTGGTGGTGAAATGCTTTGAACGGCTGGTCAAAGATTACATCTGCTCCTCACTACCCAGCACACTGGACCCACTACAGTTTGCCTTCTGTCCCAGCCGATGAACGGAAGACATGGAGACATCCTCCACACCACCCTATCCCATCTGGACAAGAGAGGGAGCTGTGTGAGATAGATGTTCATGGACTACAGTTCAGCATTTAACACCATAGCTCCCTCCAGCCTCATCACAAAACTCAATGACCTGGGATTAAACACCTCACTGTTTAAGTGGGTCCTTGACTTCCTGACAGGCAGACCCCAGGTGGTGAGGGTGGGCGGACACACCTCATCCACCCTCATCCGTAACATTGGAGCTCCCCAAGGCTGCATTTTGAAATTCAGCAGTGCTAGTCAGCGGTGTCTTCTCCATTCGGCCACAAGTTTTCATCCTCATCACACCTTCTGTCCTCTTACCTGGGAAAGAATCTTTTTGATGCCTGATTCATTGTTACAGCCATATTGTGTGTGTGTGTGTGTGTGTGTGTGTGTGTGTGTGTGTGTGTGTGTGTTTCTTTCTGTTCCCTCCTGTGTGTTTCTCTCCAGGCACCACTCTCCCTCTGCAGTGAGTAATCAGTCACACCCAGGGGTTAAACTGGCTGTCCAGGTCTCAGCCCCGGCACATAGACCTACACTCTTCTATGTCATCAGGGGACACTTCACACATCCTCAACAATGTATATATTTTTACACTTTTCTTGTCTGGTCTTAATAATTAAAACAATGACTAAAACATGTTTTATTTGTAGTCAGTCAGTCAGACAGCACAGATGGCAGAGTGATAGGTGGATGACAAGGTAGAGGGAGAAATAGGTCAGAAACTGACAGGTTTAATAACAGAATGTAATGATCTGATATTCTGCTTAAACAATGTTTCAATTTTACAAAATGGTACTATAACTTTAACGCAAGATAGTTTGCGGCAGGTTGCCTCTATTCTTTGGTAGCTAACTGTTGCATTAAGCTAGCTGGCAAGCTCTAGTTCGAGTTAAACTGTCAAGCAAGCTAGCATGTATTGAAATCTCTCAGCATTGTCAGGACAATCGTGGTTTGAGCAGATGTCTGACAACAGGGCTTTGTAATGCAGGCTAGTTTGACCATTGACTATCTATAATATTAATGAATGAAAAGGAACTAGCTTGCGGTAACTATTACAAAGACTGTTCTATTCATATTATTTTGTATTATTATTCTCTCCTTTAGTGGTAGCAACACCATTCCTATATTTGATACAGATACACAGGAGAGTGCATCAGCTGTAGTTTTCCATATTGCCATCAGTGTGTAGAATGACTTTGATCAGCTTTATAGTGTTCAGAGCAGAGAATTGCCTCGCCTTGTATATTATATTTTCTTTACATTTTATCAAGTGATATCAATCAGATTTTGTAGTCTATGCGCACACACGTGCACCCATGGCAACCCTGAAACCACATAGCCCCCCCCACACAGCACATCCCAATTTAACCCCGGGTCAGACCAGTATTCACTCACTCATCAGGGCCTGGAGTTTAAAGACCTGGAGAGAAGTGCAGACAGGGCCAGTTGGCCATTCGGCAGCGTCTCGTCTGTGTGTTGCAGTGTTGCAAAATCTTCTTATATACTCCAGCTGTGGTGTGCCAGGGTCAGCAGTGTAACTCCCTCTTGGAGGGAAGGTGTCTTGATTTACGTTTCGACTTTTAATTTACCTTTAACTGTTGTTAATACTTGATATAACCAGACCAGCTTTTCCTTTTTATGAAAAACTTGTTTTTTGTTGTTGTTTTGTGGCCCTTGTGTTTTAAGTAAGTGACATTTGATTTAGTTATTAATAAATTCCTTATTTGTTCTGCTACTTCAGTTTCCCTTGCTTCCTTTTTCCCTGGGTTAATTTTCATTGTTAACCCCCTCATCCCTTGGATTCTTCAGGGAACGTAACATCCATCCTGACAATCTTCTGCATGTATGTCCAGATATCCAGCATTCATTGCGTCCAAGAGGGACATTTGATTATGTGGCTGCTGGTCATGAACTTTCCACCTCCATGAGGAAAATAATTCCTCAATGGGGTTGAGGAATCCTATCCTGGGATGGGCAAACCATCTGTGACTGGAAGAGATGGTGAAATGCCACATCATTCCATACAATCACAATATGTTCTGGATTTTGCCTCACCTGCCCCCGTTTCCTCCTCCTGATGTACATCTGTGATGTAATCCCTGACCTACCGTATCCATGTAGCTAAGATCTATGTTAGATAATCAGAAATTAGAAGCAGTGAGTGTCATACCTATTTCTTATTCAGCCACAAGATGGCAGCAAATAATTGATGTACTGACTGTGTTGGTCCATTTACAGTATTAGAAAGTTAGATTTTTGGAAATATTAAGATGAACACCAGGTGTTCACTCGGAATATTACGTCTATGTTATTATTGTTGATACTGTTAGATATACATGTACATAAATAATGTCTATAAATAACACCAGATTGGATGATGATACTTTACAGTTTAGCCTTTGTAAGGACAAGACAAGGCACGCAATTAGTATTAGTATAGCACCTTTCAACAACAAGACAATTCAACATGCAAGACATAATAAGACATTAAGCCTGGATTTAAAAGAAACAAGACAATACGGAAAGAGACGTGAATATTTTTAAATAGATTTAAAATAGAAGATAGAAATAAGCGAAAACAGATAAAAAATAAAAAGCAAAGAGAAAAGTTTTAGCTTTTAACTTTTAGCTTTTACGGAAATTAGTTGGACCAGATCTGAAGTTTTCTGGGGGTTTGTTGTTGACATGTAGTGCATATAAAATGAAAGCGGCTCCTCCATGTTTAGTATGTTCATTTAACTGCACAGATGGCTATCATAGGGCTGTGGAAAAGGTGTACAGCAAAGGATTCAACTGTCTAGATCTGCTCTGTATATCCAAGGGAAAAGAACCAGGCGTATAAGTTAAAAGCTTACTGATTTAACCAGACTGAGGGAAAATGGATTACAGCTCCTCTCCTCTCCCTCAGTGATATCCTGTATAATGTTTGTTACCTTAGTTGAATCACCATTGTGTGGTAATGCAGCTGAAATTGCAGTTGACTCATTTTAAAAAGTCGACTGTTGTGTTGCATTGAGAAGGTATGCCAGGAAAAATCAAACCAGAGAACAAACATCATGGTTACTATGGGTAGAATCTAATGTGATTATCACATCATTCCAATTACTCTAATGGCATGTTTGTAGTACATTGAAATAATGTCTGTAAAAACTGGTGTAGTTTATGCTGCTTTCAACCCTTTCTCTCCATTGTCCGATCTGTGCATTGCCTTCTGCCACTATGACACTCTTGATGCTACCACCAGATGGTGGAAAGGAATTTTCACATCCTACCTAGAGTGGCTTTGGATGTGTGGGGTGACAAGAGAACATGAAGGCGATGAGTCCTTGCCTTCAAAATGTAGCTGATTAGCAGATAGTTTGTACTTATACAATGTATGAGAAGTCATTATCAGGAACTTTAATGCTGAATTAGTTGCCTTAACAATAGGAGTGCCAATAAGCTGCATCTACTTGTTTGTAGTCGAAGTGACTGTGAAGCAGTCACAGCTCTGTTGATTTTCCTGGGTACATGAAGGATACACTTCCTGATTATGGCATCCAATGGTGCCCCAAATTCAAGACATTCTTCTAGCTAACTGATGGTGTATTGAAACCCATCTGCTTACAGTGTGGAGCTTCCAAGCCTCAACAGTCAGGTGCAAATTTAGCAGTTTGAGAGTGCTAGCAAAAAGGAGTTCAACTGCACGGCTTTTTCTGGCCTTCTTCTTATTTCTGTTACACCTGCTACATATGAGTACCATGTTTTAGCCTAAAGTTGTTACATGTTGGCAAATCTGCAACATGATTGTCATGCCACAGCCTACAGTAACCTGCTAGCAGTTCTTGTTCTGTTACCATGGATACAGTCAACTAGATAACTGAGACAAAAGAAAAGGTCTTATTTTGATGACTGAGGCAACATCTTATGTTGTAAAGAGCACGTTTTATATGATATTTCAATGTATTTATGTATGGTTATCCACAACAGACATCAGGGGAGCTATCACTGGACAGAGTAAGTGGTGCCTCTGTATATAATCTGTACCTCCTGAGTGGTTGGACCGGTTTCAGATATGACACTGAAAAGAAGGGGTGTACTTTTTTGACACTAAACCTGTTAATTAGGTAGGGTATTGTGTGTGTGTATGCTTGTTTTTTTTGTTTTTGTTTTTTTTACAGGGAAAACATGAATAATATTTCAGTGAAACAGTTAGGACACAGAGAGGGGGTTCTGGGGTGGGTTGGAGGGTTCAGCTTCAGTTCCCGAAAATGCTCTGTCCGGCCCTGCAGAGAGCTACAGGCATGCATGCCGCATGCAGCCGCCGTCATAGAGCAGCACACCACGAACTGGATGACCAGAATCAATGAAGGCTGGCAAGAGGTGAAAAGAAAATGTCGACTTCAGGATCTTGCGATAAAATCCGCTGGACCCGACGATCCTCACAGCGCTGCTCCAAACACTGAACCTGTACTGATCAACACGGCTGAGAGCAGTGCGGGGTGATATGATGGATGTGTGTGGATGATGTGCCCGCATCAGGGACTAATCCATCCCTGCTGAGAGGAGAGACCATCGCATCCCTTCAACAATCTGCCTCCGAATATTCCAAAAAAAGGAGGAGTGGAGTGGAGAGGAGAGGAGAGGAGAGGAGAGGAGAGGAGAGGAGGGGAGGGGAGGTGGAGAGCTCCAGGAGTGAAGGACGCCACCATCGCATCTCTGGATGGCTGCACTGCTCTCCTGATTGACCGGCCCGCTGAAGGACCGGGAAGCCAAACCCACCGGTGTGAGGACTGAGAGAGCCTATATAAAGCCCAGCAGCGGCGTTTCAGTGTCTGTCATCAGATTATCAGCATCCGCCTCTCCTGCCGCTTTTCGACCTGCAAACTGACTTGGATTAATCATTCTCTTGTGTTATCAGGATAGCAGCAGGAGCAGCCATGTCTCATGGATGGGGATACGGACCAACTAACGGTGAGGATCTCACAGCATCCAGCCGGGTTTGAAGTGCTGGATGTTCAGGTTTCTACGTAACAGGTTAAGAACATAACAACAACATAAGCTCTGGACTCAGTCTGCTTTAGTGCAGACAGTATTGCAGTCACCAATCTGCCATTCCGCAATAACAATGCCATTGCTTAAATAACTACATTACCACAGTAACCTACTTCAGTATAACTTCAGGTCAGGGTTCATAGTTAACAGAAGATTTCAATTTTAAACTTTCTTACTTGGCTGCAGCCCAGTTAGCTGCTCTGTAAAACACATGACACACTTTATAAAGGTGAAAGCTGAAATTACTCCACAGTGTTAACAGCAGCTGCTGGCTAGAACATTCAAATGCTACATACACATTACTTCATCAATCATTTAACATGTCTTTTTGTTCATTTTACTGCTAAGGGTACTGGTAACATTTATAAATGTGGATTATGAATTATAATTATTTCACAGAGGTTTCATGTGAAGGATCTGAAAATAGCTTCTAATAATGTAACAGAAGTAAGGATAGAGAAAAGAATTATTTTCCTTGCTATCAGTGGTTAAATTAAAGGTACATTTTTGATTTACTTTTTAAGTACAGTTGTGAGGTACTTGTATTTTACTTGAATACTTATATTTTACTTTCCATTTTCCTTTTTTTCTTGCAGTAATGCAGTAGTAATAATACATTAATATCATGCTGAAAGAGGCATTCTACATATCGAAGTCTTTAACTTTTGATACTGTAATTACATTTTTCTCATAATACTTTTACATACTTTTAGTGAGTATTTTTGCACTGTAGCATTGCTACTTTTATTTAAGTAAATGATCTGAATATCACACTGCTGCAAAGTAAAATTGAGTAGATTTTTGAATGTGGGACCTTTACTATTAATGGATTATTATTTTTCAACTGTGGTATCATATCTGAATACTTTTGTCTACTTTGTCATAAATCTAGTGGAATTACTTTAAAGAGGTTGGCGTGGAAGAGCTCCACATACAGAACATAATGGAATAGGAGAAAACACTGTGGTATTAACATATACTTATTTATTATTTGAATATGTATTTGTAGGACCTGACAAATGGGGAGAAGATTTTCCTGTAGCTAACGGGCCCAGACAGTCTCCCATCAACATCGTCCCTAAGGAGGCCCAATATGACTCCTCTCTGAAGGCTCTCAAACTCACATATGACCCCTCCAATGCCAAGGGCATTCTCAACAACGGACACTCCTTCCAGGTGGACTTTGTGGATGACACAGATAGTTCCAGTAAGCACAGCTAACCTCATAGTGTTATAGAGCCACAAAGAAGACATGTATTCATTTACTCATCTGTAAGATTAGTTGTCCTTGCCTTTTCATTTTTTGTACAGCTGTGCAACCCCTGCACCAAAAATATACTTTTGCTGCATCAGTAAGATATCTACATAATATAATGTAATAAAATATATAAGGTTATCAATGCAAACACAGATGTGCCACATGAAAAAACTCACTCACTTCTGAAACTGTATATATATGTGTGTATATATACATACATACATATATATATATATATATATATATATATATATATAGCAGTATTTGTAAACTTTATCTGGCCATCTTGTTTATGCCTCCACCCCTGCTGTATGCACTGCAGCAGATAAGAGTGTGTCAGTTAAGCCTAATCAACCTTGTTTCGTTATCTGGAGGGGAGCAGGACATCTGCACCACCTCAGTCTGCTGCACTGACATTCAACATTTATTCAACATTCATCCAGCAGCGCAAATTATAAGAATTTAAATTACACATGATTTAAAATGTGTATTATTTATGAAACATAAAGAAACTATATTATAACAAGTGCACTCTCTGAGTTTGTTATGGCACCAAATATTGCCGCACCACATATCATTTAAAGCCGCAGCAACAGCAGTGTTTTCTATGAACAGAAGAAAAACAGAAGTTAGCACGAACAGCCAGTTATCATGAATAACCATCATGACAGACACACAAAGAAAGGTGCAACAGAGACTAAAAATACCTTCAAGTGAAAATCCAATTAAAGGGATACTTCAGTGGTTTAGTATTGCACTTTCACACAGTTGGGGACTCACAAGAGACAGATTAAAAACAGAATGGTCAAAATGCTCCAAAAACATGTTATGAATCATGTTAAATCTATGACGAGTATAGATTTACTAAAATGTTGATATTAAATCTGTATTTTCCTGAGTGTGTCTCTAATGATTCTGTTGTTGTGTTCTAATCAGCCCTGACTGGAGGTCCTATTTCTGGAACGTACCGTTTGAAGCAGTTTCATTTCCACTGGGGAGCCAGTGATGAAAGAGGCTCCGAGCACACTGTCAATGGCATCAAGTTCCCCTGCGAGGTACTGAAGCTACTGGAGCGCTCTGGAGTTACCTGAATAACTACCACATGTAGTAACAGATCTTCATACAGAAACAGATCCTCAATTCATGTTCTAAACAGCTAAGATGTGTGGTTTTAATGGTGAGACTATCCTGTTTTTGTCAAGAGGATTTGGTAAAAAAAAAATGTAAAAGTTATGAAGTTACTGTTTATAATGGTTTTTATTTTTCATATACAGTATTTTTCAAAACCAAAGGGGATTGTGAAGAGGACTGTGAGGCAGAGCACAGCTGCCAATGAAGACACTGAAATCATTCATTCGTTCAGGGAATTTGGGAGTTTACATTCTACTATTAAAAATTACAATGGGTAATTAATTGGTTGATTCCAGTATCTTTAGACCCAATATACTCAAGGGGTTCCTTTATTTATCATTCTAAATGCAAGCTGCAGTCCCTTCATGCTACACACAAAAAACAACTAAAAACAAAAACTAAATTGAACTATTTTTAGGCTAATAAACAAACAAATGAATAAATGATTCAGTATTCCCCGACCAGAATTGAATTCCCTGCAAGGGAAGAAGCTTTTAACAGCATCTTCATGATTCATAGATCAGCTGAAACTGTGAACTGAACATATGTACAATCTATATAAATAAAATAACTGAGAGATTTTCTTTGGTGCTGAGGGGACTTGGACTCATGACTTCAGTGTGTCTAAAATCCTGATCCTGTGGCCCTGCCATGAGGAGAAATAAAATAAAATCAGCCGGATATCAGTCAGATAAAGCCCTACATTATCACAGACGCAGCTTCCCCTCCGTTCTCTCCTCCCACCCCACTTTTGGATCTTTCATAATTGCGCACAAAGACTTGCTGAATACAACACAGGTGTGAAAAAAGTTGCAATTGTCTCTCTAGATGTCTGCCTCATTATTTGTAAAATGCCCACACTACTACTCATGCTGAGATTTGGGTAAGATGACACTGTCTGTAGCCTGTTCCTTTAAAGTCAAACTTTGCCTCTTCTTCTTGTTAGCTTCACCTGGTGCACTGGAACACTAAGTACCCTAGCTTTGGAGAGGCAGCCAGCCAGCCTGATGGACTCGCTGTGGTCGGGGTCTTTCTCAAGGTGACTCATCAGTGATTCATCACTAACAAACCATTAGTCCTTGACTGCACTACAGACTAGTGGTGGGAAGGTGCTTGAAGTATTCATGTCCTGCAAGGGACTATGTAAGGTTAAAAGGAAAAAGCCAAATAATGAACGCTGTGTTTGAAAAAAAGTATTGTAAATTAAATAGTGTGTGTTGTGCTCCAGATTGGTGCTGCCAACCCCAGGCTTCAGAAAGTTCTGGATGCTCTGGATGCTATTAAGACCAAGGTAAAAACTGTCCCAGAATTCCCAAAACACAGCTTTGCTGAATACAAATGTGCTCATACTGTCCATGAACAGCAATTTATAACCACAAATTCATTGTCATGGTTAACAATGAGTAACAATTGTTTTACTTCCTTCTTTCCCTCCTCACTCCCTCTCTTCCATTCTTCATTCCTTGATGCCTGCAGGGAAAGCAGACCACCTTTGGTAACTTTGACCCAAAGACTCTTCTACCCAGTTCTCTGCATTATTGGACCTATGATGGCTCTCTGACCACGCCCCCCCTGTTGGAGAGTGTCACCTGGATTGTCCTCAAGGAACCAATCAGTGTCAGCCCTGCACAAGTACGTAACTTGCTTCACATGCTTACTCACTTTACCTACATAAGATCAAACTGAGTAAGAAAGAACACACGCGAACATCAGACAAAGTACAGAAAATCAGGACACTCTGAACCAATACACAACTGATAGAAGGGCTTCTGTGGCTTCATGATGTGAATTTTCAGATGGAGCAACAACAGATTAGTGAGATTATTTGTGTCGTGTCTCTACTTTAAAGCGAGAAGTAGGACTTGCATTCAAATTCCATCTGAGAGAAGAGCAAACTCTTTTGGATTTGACAAATTCCACATTCCAACCTCAGACTCTGTGTTTCTTGTATGAAAGTCTTAGAGCACTAATATACTTGCTTTTAACTAACTGTGCATGATGGCTATCCTGTGGATCCTGCATTCTTTTTGCAAGATGCAATTAAGTCTTGTGAACAGTGACAGGCTGTGTATCAGGTTGCGAAGTAATGTCAGCAGCATACAAGAACCCAATAGAGCCTGCCTCCACTGCCCTGTTCTTGCTTGGATCTTGACATAAACAATAAAACCTTCTTAAGTGTCGACATGTTTTGAAACTTCATATAAAAAATGACAACCAAAGCGTCAAGTAGAGTGAGGTCTTGAGCGAACAGAAGCAATTTCTTGCACAACCCAATACACCACATGCTAGAACAGTAAAACAAAAAAAAAACCCTTGGACAACTTGTGCTATTGCTATTCTGAGATAGGAATGTTGGTCTCCACTGCATAACAGAATAAAGTAACAAATACATGTAGTATTAAACTTTAGTTTGAGAGCCAAGCATAAAAAAACAACTGAAGCCACAGCTGGATTACACACTAGATATAATTGAAATATGGCTCGGAAGGTCATTTGAGTATGGCTGTTTCAATGCAAGTATATAGCACATGTGTCTATGTGTGTGAACGTGCACACAGTAGCCTGTGTGTATTTGTGGCAGTCCTAAATACAGACATTTTTTTTAGGAGCCCACCTGCTGGTATGTGGGTTGGTCATGCTGCTTCAGTACAGTTTTTCAGTCATGTAGTTTGGTGAGACTGCTGCTGAATTCGCTAGTGGAAGCTGAAAGTTAGAAAATTAAATTAAATTAAATTTGGCAATCATCTCATGAAGTGTTTTTGCATGGTTTAAGAGGCCAGAATGTTGGTCCAAACATTGTCAAGGTCAAAAGTGTAAGAAGCCATATCATGTGTTAGAGCAGGGTGGGTCTGAGGCTGGGCACCTTGTGTTTCACTGAGATTATACTCGACTGCCTCTATCAACAGTGGGGAGATTACACTCTATCTCTTAACATAATTAACGCTGCCGCATTGTACCTTCATGTGACATAAAATCCACATAGAGTAGGTAATGGGCTTTTTCCTCTAAAGGTGCTCAGTTTTCCCTCCCTAAATAAAGCCTAGATGTACAATTATAAGATGTGCTTATATAGAGAAAAATTTCCTTTCTGGTGTATTAATGTAGAAATTAATACACAATACACTAAAGTACACTGCCACATGTACTTTGTTGTGGCAAAGAACTGCAAGCATTGCTGAGTGAGCCTGCTGGGGGAAATTAAATCCATGCTCACCAGCTAGCTAAAAGCTAAATGTCTCCCAGAGGAGTTGTTGTTTATGCCACGCTGCTGCTATCGTTGTTTCACAGACACACACACACACACACACACACACACACACACACACACACACACACACACAGCCAGGTCTTTTAGCCTCACCGTTTCACCTAACATGTAATCTTGGTTGCAGTAGCTCGGTGTTCAGAGATTTGGGAAATGAAGGCTGTTTCAGTTGTTGGACAGTTTCCTTAAACATCTCAATGCTACTATGTGCAATATGGGACTAGTTTCAGTTTCAGGAGGGCTGTGTTTTGCACCACCATGTGCACATGGGAGATAATCAACACAGAAGGAGGGTGTGAGGTAGCCTGTACAGCACTGGGTTGAAGATAAACTGGAGCAAGTGAAGCAGCTGATTGCATTAAATTCTACATTTCAGCTGGTAGGGACCATTTAACATGATCCAGCTAGTCACTGTTTCCTTCAGTCCCAGGGACTGTACAGTAGTAGAGCAAGCACCATATTGCTGGCCTGTTTGTTCCTACGCAAATCCAAGTGTATTTCGATACGACCAACTGAGGATACAAGAGCTCATGGGAATGTTTCATCATTCTGGTTCCTATGCAACAAACAATCTGTGTCCCATTTGCATTTGAGAAATGATTCTTTAGCCACAGAAAATATTGGTTTCTGATTGGATGGCAGGTGTTGGATATCTGGAAAGTTGTATATGTGGAATGTCCGAGCACATTCGCATTAAGTTGAGTTTTTCTCAACTTTCCCATGTAGTGCCGCTGGGCACCTTTTAAATCTCTATAGCTCACTGGACGGCACTTGGCTACCATGCCAGGTCCCGTTCACAATGAACAGCAGCCTATCGTTGTCCCAGGTTTTGAGTCAGTGTTTGTGAAGAGCCGTAAGGGCACATTCCGAGACAAGGCAGCACGGCAGCAAAACAGCAAGGCTGTCAGGTGCCATTGATGTAGGCAGATCGATTGTGCTGTCAAATAGATCATTGCGAGAATGGTATCTGAGCGGAGTAAAGCACACATTCCAGGACACAGGTTCATTGATTTGAACTTACCCCAAACACCTCCCACCTGACCCCTGTCATTTGGTAATCCTGCTGTGCTCTCGCAGGTGATGATGGAGTTATACATGTTAGAAACAACATATAAGCAAATGCATTTGCATTACATTTCAGCTAGTGCTGATGTGACTCAGTTCATGAAAATCAGACCTTAATTATCTTCTTCTTGTCTCTCCTTCCTCATTAGATGGCCAGGTTCCGCAGCCTCCTCTTCACTGGAGAGGGAGACGCTCCATGCTGCATGGTGGACAACTACCGTCCTCCTCAGCCTCTGAAGGGCCGTCCAGTCCGCGCCTCCTTCAAATAAACCCTGCTTCATTTTCATAGCATCTTTGCCCCTTTGCTCATCCTTCCCTCCTTTCCAATACGTTCTTAGTCCCATTTTCTCCACACGCAGTCTTTACTTAGCTTATATTAGCCCTCTTGACATCTACTTGAAAAGTAGAATAAAAACCCATCTGCTTACATTTTATACGACATAGACTAGCTGGATGTATCTTGAATTAAAGGCATAAAGACATAGGCTCCCTTTCTTGGAGAGATGGATGCATTTACAACTTTAAACATCCGGTCAGAATGCGTCCCAAACCTCCTCCGGAGGTGGTTTGAACAATCAGACTTCAGTCTGTCTTGAATGTCTCTTGAATGCATTTACACTTGGCTTTTTTGAGATAGGACAGCTGTCTGATCCACCCAAGACACATGAAGTCTAAGTTTAAATGGGGTCATAGATTGTGCACACATAAAATGTGCCACTCAGACTATTACAAAAACATTTTCCAGTCAGTCAGACATTGACTTAGCCCAGACAAAGGTACTCAAAGGATTTTGATCCATCCCAGCTAACACAGGTACCAAGGCACTCTGATCTACTGAAATTGTCACAACTACTACAAATGGAAATTCTGGTCCTTGATCTTCTCATTTTGGCTATAACATGTTATGCATTCAATTTTCTCTAATAATAATAATTTCTCACTAATAATCTAAATGATCTTCTTATTTATAGTGTCTATTGATGTGTGCTAAGAGTCTGCTTTATTATAGATGAAATCAACCCAAAATAGAACTTCAAATATTCTGAAAGTAGAACTTATGTTATTATGTGTGTTATTATAGAACATTTTAATGACTTTAAGAATTTCAATCAACAATAATATACTTTTTGTTGGCATTAGTGCATTGAAGTAAAGTAAAGGGATCACGTGTGCTATATACTACAATTGAAAAGCACACCTAGCCCACCTGAGGTCGATGTAGGCCTAACTTACACGCAGGGATATTGATCAATAATACAAAAAAAATAAAATAATAATAATAATTACATAATCTTTTTTCAAATATAAATATGTTTTTCCTTGTTTGCAAATTAAAGCCTTTATCAGCTTCTTGAAGCTTTTTTCTATGCATTTCATTGTGTTGTGAATTGTGCCGCAGACAGCTGTTCAGATTGTGAAAGCTAATGTTTTTATTGCCTCATTTTGTGCACTGTAGCCATGACCCATCAACTGACACTTCTATGCAAGTAGATTTTTATACTTATGATCACCTCATGATGGTACAGTAAAGCTATTGAATGCTCCAGTATGTTGTGAAGAACAGTCTTATACAGTATTGGCTGATGGTACAGCCTGAGGCCATGTCCACACTGATGCTTGTGTTGGGCTTCCATCCATTCTGAGTCAATGGAGCCAGCACCCCACTGTCACACCTGCATTACTGTGGTCATTCTTTCTTTCAGTGGCTCTACAGTTAGTGCTCTAAGTGTCACTCCATTTTTTATTAAAACTGTGACAACTGAACTACCTATCACCACAGTGCATTAAACATCGTATGTAAGTTTCCTGTAAGACAGAGCTGTTGGAAAGAATTTAAAGGATCAATTTATGACTACACATCAACACAAGCTACAGTATCAAAATAAGCCATGTCATTTTTCATTAAATTATTAGACTTTGTCAGCAATGTCTACAGTCATTACTACATCTAACTAGACCAGCGCAATGTTAGCTTTTATATCAATGTCATAAAAAAATCAGCTTTCAGAGTGTGGCAATTGTGAAACAGCTGTTACCCTTTAAAGTGTGTTACTTAAAACTGCTGTCACAAGATGGGGAAATTTTGTGTGAATCTGTCATGTCATTAATAGAAAATAATTTTGTCAATAAAAACTAATAACTTACAAATGTCTCAAAATGTCCTTCTTTCTCACAACTCCTAATCACATATTAGCATAATTTGATTTTCAAATTTTACATTTTTTTTAGGATTAGTCAAAAGGAGATTTTCCTTTTGACTATCCACAATCCACAATTATCGTAATTTAGCCATACTAGCAGCGTGGCGGATTGTAATGTTGGCCGGGATTGTCCACCACTTTGGTCCAAACTGAAATATCTCAACGACCACTGACTGGTTTGCCATTAGACTTTGTAAAGAGATTTATGCTTTCCAGAGGATGAATCCTACTGACCTTGGTGATCCCCTGACTTTTGATCTAGCACCACCATGAGGTAGACATTTATGGTTTTGAGTGAAATGTCTCAACAATCATTTGATGGATTGTCATGTAATTTGGTTTAACTCTCCATGGTTCCCAGGGGATGCACTGTAATCCTCTGATCCTCCATCAATCCCTCAGCCTCAGCTGTACTTTTTTTGTGCCCATTAGCAAATGTTAGCCTGCTAATACACTAAACTAATGGATGGTTTACATGTTATCATTACCTACTAAACATCGGCCTGTTAGCAATGTCATCGTGAGCACAGAAAATTACAAAACAGTGCTGCTGCATTTGCCAGAGGATGAGTGATGTTGGCTAGTGATGAGCTTATGTAATACTGTTTGACTGGTTGTTGGTGTCTCTACCAACACTCCTTTGTTAGAGTCCTCATCATCACAAACCATTAGCTAGATGGTCTTTGTAGGACAGTTGGCCATTAAATAGCCACTCTGTCTCTAACTGTCTCTTTCAGTGTTTCAGCTGCTGTCATCGGAGGGAGAGATGATGGCCGAGACTTAAAAGATTTGTTTTACTGATTTACAGTATTTTTGTATAATATCACAATACATTGAAATATGTTTGAATACACAATGCTCAAAGATTCAGAACTGTCAAAGACCCACAAACAATGTTACATCTGTAAGGCTGGGTGCACCAGCGCTGAAATACAGAACAAGTTACTTGACATGATGAGCAACATAGTAACTGAGAAATTAGTGTGATGAAGTGGAGAATACAGACTGATGGTTCCCATGACCTTCAGAGGTCAGGAGAATATTGCCACAGAGGTACTCTTTTTAAAAGAGGATTATGAGGTATTGCAGCATCTGTGTCTCATACATAATGAAAGTGGACTGAGCCCAGACAAAATCATAATCTGGCTGATTCAGCAGAGTTCAGGCACGACTGCAAGTCAGACTGAGATGAGATATATTCTATATGTTTATTGTTTTAGTTCTCAATTAGATTTTAATGATTCATGTGTGAAGAGCATGGGGGCCTCCTCAGGACCCACTGTCTAATTGAGAATGTTGTTATTGGCAGTTGTAGAAGAAGTACTCAGGTCTTTTAATTAAGTTAATATATTAATGCACACTGTAAAAATCCTCTGTTGAAGACCTGTTGAAGTCCTGCATTCAGCATTTTTCTTACTAGATAAAAGTGCAGAGGGGAAGAGCTTTATACTTTATATACTGCTGGATAGTTTCATTTATAATGATAAATCATATTTTATTTGTTGATCTTATGTTTTGTGTGTAAACTGCAGTTCTCTTCTCTCTCTCAATGCAAATAATCTTTATTGGCATGAAGGTTAAAGTTTACATTATTCCCTCTCTCTATCTCTCTCTCTCTCTCTCCTAAAATCAGTTTTCTTTTCTTTTAGGCTACTTGTTACATCTTACTTTTCAGAAAGGATGTAGCCATACTTCTTGTGGAGTGTGCTACCAGGTTACTAGGGACAGGGAGGTTTTGCTCACAGTAGGCTTGAGAAATAGTGTCAACCACCCAGTGTGACAGACGTTGTTTAGACACAGGAAGCCCAAATTTTGTACCACCACAACAGAAAATAGAATTAGTGTGTGTCAAGTAAGTCCTTAACACCCAATGTCTGCAGTAGTGACGCACGGATCAGCTCTGACACCATCTGAATCAGCATGTACGCATAATCATCCACCCGCCACCCACCCAAACGAATTATTTCTCCGTTTTGGAGACCCGCACCCACCTGCATTTTAAATTATGTCGAGCAGTGCAAGCTTTCCAGGTGATTTCTTTATTGTGTGTCATATTGATGTATGTGTTTTCTTTAACGATTTACTTTAAAGATTAGAGAGGCTGCTTTCAGTAATTGTAAACGTTTCCATACGTGCAGTAATGTCACTGCAACAAATATCTGGATCAAAACTAAAAACTGTAGTTATAAACTTGACAGGACAAAGGAAACAGAGAAAGAGAATTCAACTTTTAGCTTCTGAAATACATTTTTTTAGACAGCTGTTTTTAATTCTCCTTTTTTAAATTTTCTTTCTTTTTAATTTTTAATTTTTTTTTTTAAAATTTGTTTTTTGTTTAAATAATTTGTTAATTCACTACCTTAGGGAGGAATGATGGATTCAGCCACAGTGACACACCAGTGTTATCAGCATTTCACTTCAAAGACTCCTCACTTACAGACAAACTCATGTAACTCACCAACTCTCTTGGCTGAGCATATAGCCAAAAGGAACACCGTCTTATGAGAGAGGGACCTAAGGTCTGCATGCTCAATGAGCTTGTAAGGGGGTTGAGTCAGTGACCTTAGAACTAAGGGGAGATCCCGATGGACCTCTCAGCGCCCTGCCTGGTTGCAGTCGGTATGCGCCCTTAACAAACTGAGACACCAAGGGACCCCACTGACATTCCTCCTACTGCTTCATGGAAGAAAGAAATGGCAACTGCATACACCTTAAGCATGCTTGATGCTCTTCCTGAGTCCAGAAGCGACTGAAGGGAGCGCAGAACCATGCAGATATTAATGAGAGGACAGATGACCTAGAATTGGCAGCAGCACCACAGAGCTAGAAAAAAAGGCTAACAACGGCATGTCCACTTCAAAGGCAAACTGGAGAGGTTTACTGTGCGTGTGTTTGTGCATGTGTAGCGTGGCTATCAGGATGTGAAAGGGGCTTTGATGAATCTGAATGGGCTCTCTGCGTCACATACTAGGCCACTGTTTGAGAGAGAGAGACACAGACAGACTGAGAAGAGGAGAGAGAAACTGAATTCTCACCTAAGATGGCTTGGAATTTATGAACGTGAAGGTCGTGTTGTTATTGTAAACATGATTTTTGTTAATCTGCTGCTCTACAGATTCTGTTCTGCTTTGATGGAGAGATGCATGACTAATCCTCTGTGTTAACTCCAAATATTACATAATGAAAGGATTCCCTCACCAACTTTATCTCTCTGGCACTACAATCACCCCTCCCCCATCCCACAGTAATATAGAATGCCACTCTATCCACAGCTGAATGACAAAAGTAACCATGGCAACTGCATGTTCATACCATAAAATATAGAAAAGGGGGGTGTAGAAACAGCTTTCCATTGGAACAGTTTGCAGGCTGACATGAGCAATGTGTTTATCTGTTAACAGAACTGCGGCTGCTCGTCCTCATGGGACCACACCGTGATTATTCTGCTGGGGTTCGGGGCCTTACAAAAAAAATAATAATAAATGCTTATTTGCTGCCAGCTACCTCAGCCAGGGCCCCGTTACAAAACTCTGCTTTGGGCACCAATTTGGCCGGGGGGGGGGGAATATGTTTATTTCCAGGTATAAAGGTAGCTATAGGCAGGACAAGCAGGTGGACTCATTCTGGCTAGCGATGTGGCAGGTAGAGACTGGAAGATTGACCACTTCGGTAACAGGACGAATAAGTTAGACTGTGAGTCAGTCCCAGGAGTCCTGGAGCTAGCAAGGGAGCTAACTTCTTGGCAGGTAAGACGATGAGCTGATCCGGAGACACTAATCCAATAAAGTGTTTGCCTGGATTGGAGGATAATCGGTAGCATGTAGCCAGAAACTTGCAGGACAACTTTACCGGCCAAGTTGTAGCGACAAAGGCATTGATTAAATGGTAGAACTTAGGTTCAGAAACTGGGCGGCAGCCAGAATGCGCCAGAGTCTGCCATTAACACACCTAAACATCAGAGAGTGAACATGACATGGCAAAAACAGAACCTCTGCCACTTCCTTGGCAGAGTTAATAACTAATAATGGTGCCACCTGTACCTGGATATTTCCCTTTCTGAAAACTCTCCTGCAACATCTTCCATCGGACAGAGGATGGTGCAGGAGACTTGGATGTTTGGCATCTTCTTGCCTTTCTTCAGCCTTCTTATAACTTTCAGGGTGTGTAATTTTTAAATGTTTGAATAGGTTACTTGTGTAGCTGCTGTGTGTCACAAATAGTGCATCTTGCTGTATTTTTATCTACTGGTGAAAAGTAGCACCACACCACGCTGTGTCTCCTTTCTGCCATTCTCCACTACATCCATGCCATCATCTTTGATGTGGAAGTGTGCTACTGTGCGCGGCTGCGCTCTCAGTTCTCATGTCACATGGGTTTCCATGGTCATGTGACACGGGCCAACTAAATATGTCAGGGCTGTTTTGGCACAAACATTATACAAAAATACTGAAAATGTTTGGAAGCAATGCAGCCATCCATGTTTTGTATTTATATGATTATATTATCAGTATTTTTTTAAAGGAATCGATACCAAATGAGTAGCTTGTGAGTATCGAAGTATCGATCCCGCAGTATCGATCCGCCCATCCCTAGCGCACAGGTGCAATGACAGTCTAGCTGACTAATTCGTGCCTGACAAAAAATGAAGCTTAAAATATGTGCATATTTTAGAGAAAGTAATTAATATATTCCTCATTAATGATGTATTATTTCACCCATCCGCTATTAATCAGAATGTTCATTTTTATGACCCAACCCGCCCAATCTGCAGATTACATCCCAGTCAGGATGGTTTCTATTGCTCCTCTGTAAAAGTTAACAAGAACTTGGCGCAGGAATTAGCCTTCTTAAGTTTCCTTAAGAAATACAGTCATTTCTGAGCTGAGTGGAAATGTGTGATGTCGATGACAGGATCTTTGCGATGCTGATCCCAGGAACCTGAAGCTGTTCATCTGCTCCACCTCAGCTCCACTGGTGAAGACAGGGGTGTGTGTCTCTGCCTTCTTTTTTCTAAAATCAACAATCAGCTCCTTGGTTTTGTTGATGTTGAGCACTAAGCTGTTCTTTGTGCACCACTCTGCAAGATTGTTGATTTCCTCCCAATATGAATTCTAAGGTAAGTATGTATACATATGTATGTATGATCTCTATGGCAGGTGTTGCAGACATAACTTACAGTGATTACATAAGACATCTTTAGCAGCTGAACAGAATATGATGAATATATAACGACATACTGATGATCAGCGATATCAACATCACAGCTTTTGGATACATTCAGTCAGTTAATCAGTTTGTGACTGATATGAAAGTTTGAAAATAAAACCCAGGTTATAATAAACTCGAACAAGACTTTAATGCATCCTTGAGAAGGACTAGACTAAAGTTTGTCCTGGCTGTGGATAAAAGAAAGGTCATAGATTTTGTCACATTAAACATGAATGTGTTCAGACGCCTCCATGTGACTGTTGTTTGTGCCTATGCACAGAACGGTTCAGAGTATCCGGCCTTCTTGGAGTCTCTAGGTGGGGTCCTGGAAAGGATTATCGCCTAGGGACTCTATAGTTCTGTTTGACCCATTAGGATCCCATTTACCTTAATCAACAGAGACTTGTAGGAAGGAGATGAAGATATCTATATCTCTATTGCACATTTCTCATTAACAAAGGGGTCCAAACCACTTTATTGAAAGTATTTGTGCTGAAAATACCATACTACTGTGTTATACTCTAACATGGTGTAGAACTATTCACTTTGGTTTCTGTCTTGGCTCATGCACATTACCAAAGGTCAAACTGAAGGTACAATATTTTTCCCTCTGAATATGTTTACAGTGGCAATATTGATAGATAATACAGCAAACACAAACATACTAGACATCACAAGACTGATTTACTGTACTGTAAATCTCCACTGGGGAAAAAACAGATTTGCCCATTAGATATGGAGGCCCTGAAAAGCAAGGTGAAAATATCTCTAGGTTTTTCTGAATTTCTAACTTTATGCTGTCTGGACAACATAACTAATAAAATGTACTTTCTGGGGCATTAGTAAATGATAGGTGGTTTTGGATGATGACATAAATAACCCCATTTAATATGTTTTTGCATACTTAATCATTTCATATTCATTCTATATCTTCTATATATCTTTTATGAGTGTGTGTAACTGTGGTAACTGAGTCTGTATTTCTCCTAATGGAGGGACCATCAGGTACCTGTGGTTAGGTGGAGAAACACCAGCAGAAGAACATCTGGTATCACTTATGTTATGTTTCTCCATATTTGGACTTAACGTATAGTGCCTTGTGTCCAGGCCATATATGGTCTGAATATACATTTTAACCTCATCACATGGACTTGTAAACGCACCACCACTTACATATATACACTCCCCTCCAAAAGTATTGGAACAGTGAGGCCAATTCCTGTATTTTTGCTGTCGACTGAAAACATTTGGGTTTGACATCAAAAGATGAATATGAGACAAGAGATCAACATTTCAGCTTTTATTTCCAGGTATTTACATCTGGATCTG
>NTHP01000021.1:1148424-1173442 GCA_003416845.1 Oplegnathus fasciatus
TATATATATATATATATATATATATATATATGTATATATATATGCATATACTGTATATATAGATAGATAGATAGATAGATAGATAGATAGATAGATAGATATAATTGATTCCTCACACCTTTAATTGATAATTCACATTGTTCATAAAGCTAATGCAAAGTTCACCACCGGTTTGGGTGCATATGTGTCCCAAACTGCAATACCCCTACATAACCAGCAGGAAAATCATTTCCGTCAGGTCTAGAGTTTGCTTAGAGATAAGATCACTTCCACATCAGTGTAAGGTTTTATAAATAACTACTTTTACGTAGTTTTCTGCTTAAGCCATACTTAAGATCAAAATTGGATCGTAAGTCCGTTTTATAAATGAGGCCCCTGATCTGGATTCTGGAGAAAAACAATTTTATTCAATTAATCTCTTTTATGAACATTAATAATAGTTTTAATAGTTTTCAGTTTTAGAGCTCACCATAGCACATAGACAGCCCATGTGAAGGTCTCTAATGACCTACTTTTAACAGCTGACAAAGGTGACTGTTCAGTCCTAGCGCTTTTATATCTAGAACTGTCTAGAAACCTGTGTTGGTCTAAAGCACAGTTTCTTAAAGTGCGGCCCGCGGGCCAATGGCAGCCCTCAGAAACACTGAACTTGATATGACATATATGCTTTATAGTTTAATCATTTGCGGTCCATTTCAGTACTTTCACTTTCAATGGCCTACATTCCATACACTACCTTAACAAGCATCTCTCAGGTTAGGAATGACAACTTGTAGAAAGTTACTGATTGCATGGCAACTACTTGTGTTACGTTCTGTCATCAGTGCTATTGCTGTTAGCTAAAGTTAGCGATTTCGGTGACAACTTTGCAGTTTAATGTGGAAGTGAGATGAAAAAGCCACTACGAAAAAAATGCTGTATGGTTGAGGAGAAAAGGATGTTTGTTGCCAGTTCCTCTGTTGCTCATTTCGAATGTGGGGTTCCTCAAGGGTCCATCCATGGCTCTCTGTTGTTTTACATGCTTCTTCTCAGCCAGATAATTCAGAATTCAAAACAACAGTGTCTCCCACCATTGTGGGCTGACACACAGTTATATGCCCCTCTCCAATCCAGTAACTCCAGCAGTCTGGATAATATCTTTGCCTGCCACGGTAATATCAAATGTTGGATCTCCCAGAACTTCCTAAAATTTAATGAATGGTAAATCTGAGATCATAGTTTTGGTCCAACAAATTCTACCAACCTGTTTCACGGCATGCTTGGTTCCCTGACTAAAAATATGAAGCAGGCGGCTAGAAATCTTGGTATAATATTTGATGTAGGTCTCTGTTTTAATGCTCTTGGGAAGAATGTTGCTCAGCTTCTTAAGGCTCAAGAGAATCTCTAAAATCAGGTCATTTTTATCTCCTACTGATTTACATAAGGTTATACATGCTTTTATCTTTTCCCGCCTGTACCACTGTATTGCACTTATGCTGGTATCAGTCACAGCTGCCGTCACTGATTCTAACTGGTGCAGAACACTGCTGCCTGAACAAGCACCAAGACATATGAACACATGACTCCGTTATTTTCCGTTGATTTTTAAATTCTACTGATAAAGCCTAAAATGGTCTTGCTGCAATTAATATCAAGGCGCTCCCTCAGATCAGTGGATGCGGCTCTGCTGGTTGTTCCTAGATCCTGGCTTGTGACCAAAGGTGACCGGGCCTTTGCTCTTAGAGCCCTCAGACTGTGAAACACTGTGCTTATTGAGATCAGACAGGCTACATCATAAGCGTCTTTTAAATCCCATCTTAAAACTTTCTTTTATAGGAAAACGTTTAAGAATGTTTCATGTTTCATCATCCCACTTTTGTCATTTTACATTTTTATATCTTATCCCCTGGTTTTTTATGATCCCTGTGTTGTTTTCATTTGTTTTTGTTTTTATTCACTGTTCTTTTTCTGTTTGTAACCTTGTTTAAAAAAGTGCTATATAAATAAAGTTTATTGTTGTTGTTACAGTTAAGCAGTTAAAAAAAATATTATTATTATTATTATTATTATTAAATATTATTACTTCAGTGGCACTCTCCTGACTCCATGCCAAGCAGGTTAGATGTTATCCTAATACTCTCCTGTGAGTTTGTCCCCACCGTTACATTTGCTATTCTAATAAAAATCTCTTTGCATGGTGAAACAGAAAGAGGCTGGAGAATATAGGGAACAGGGGGAGGAGCATTGAAAAACTCTGCAGATATAATCCAGATAAATGTCTGACTGAAGATTTAAATCTTCTTTAGTAGCTTTCAGAACAGCCATCTGAAACCCTTATTGTTTGACTGGAGTTTAGCTCCATCTAGTGTTATGAAGGCACACCGACAGTCAGTCCCGCAGGAGGCCTGGTGTTGCTGAGTGGCTTCAAAACCCCAAATCAGCTGATAGTGCACACACTTGTCTGGTCAGCAGCTACTTAAACTCAGGTGTGTCTGCTGCTCACTTTTAATCACTTTGTGTGTTGCTCTGTGTTTTTCATATCAAAGTTCTGAACCAGGTAAAGTGACTCTGCTCTGTTTTTATTGCAACAGGCAGCATGGAAAGATTTCATGAAAGATTTGAAAGCCTGATTTTTGGTTAATGGCTTAATGAGCTTTTTGAATGTAATTTTTTATAATAAATTACCCTTTTAGTGATTCAGTTCAGGACATTTGTTGAATCTTGTCTCACATGTTTTACTCTTATTCCTTATATTGGATTTTATTTTATTTGAGTTATTGTTTTTCCTCACATGAGATCAGGGCTTCAAGCAATTTGAGTGTGTGGGTGTCTGAATCACTTATTCACTTAAAGTACAGAAGGCACACTGTGATTTTAAAAACTTTAATCTGTTTACATAATAACTATTTGAAAAGGACATAAGAGGGGCAGACAGTTGCATGGTTGAAATAATGATGAACCACTAATCAGCACCAAGTACATAAGTGATTAAACTCATGCTTGGTGTGTAAACATTTCAGCTGCTTCTAACAATTAAAATGTTGTTTTATCATGAAATAACTGCCAGCAGCTACATTTGTGAGCCGTTGTTTCAAAGATTTAAATCTTGAGTAGGAACCAATTTGTTTGGGGTACCACAGTCCTCTTTTTTGTGTGTGTGTGTTTGGTTGTGGGCTAGTCGAACATGTCTTTGGTTGATTGGGTCCTGCTGGGTAAACTGAGACTTACAACTTCAGTATTTCCAGGTACGATATCAACTAGTTGGGGAGGGGCAGCCACTGGGCAAAAATCATGAGCCAACTGATATTTAATTATTTCGAGGATTACTGATCCTCTGAACACGTAAAGCTGACATTTGTCCTGAAACAGAACTGTAAAATTGCATTTGCCACATTATTGGACCAGTAGAGGGTGCAGTTAACATTTTGCAGTCAAAATGGTGTAATGTGTTTCCTTTAGCATGTGTTGAATGTGGAGAAGTGATCGCGATGTGCAGTATGTTTTGTGTGTTCAGTATTTTTCCTTCTTGCTGTGGTATAGTGTGAACACAACAAGAAGCTGGAAGTTTGTCTGATATAAAGTGATCCACTTGAATAAGATAAAGCATTCAGACTTTCTGCTTCACTGAAGTAAGATTCTTAAGATTTAAACTGCTCCCATCACGTGGTGTGGATGCATAACTGTCTAAAAGTCAGTCTTCCTCCACCTCCATGTAGGAATATGGCAGCTGTTAACAGACCTCCACCAGCTCATCCAGGACCGAATGGAGGGAACCTACACTCTCACCTTAACTGTGGTATACCAAACCCTGGACAGCAAGATCCAGGACTGCACGGCACCAGCCAGGACCCAGGGCCTCCATCCCATCCCCAACACCACGTCTCTACCCGGCCCATCTTCTACATTCCTGCTCCACCTCCACCCCCTTTCCTCCACTACCAGTGGCCCATGCCCTTCTCCTATAACCCCTTTGCTGGCTTTCCAGGCATGGGTGAGTCTTGTGGGTTTTTCTTTTTTAAATTTTGGAGGATTTTTTTAATTCAGGTTGTAGACATTCCAGTGATTTCCCTTTTTCTATGACCATATCCAAGGTGAAAGCTAAACAGACTTTTACTACTGGGTACAGTTTATTTTAAGAGTATGATACAAGGGTGACCAAAATAACAGGCCTGTAACACCTGTACAAACCTTTTAGTCCGATAAAATAATCCTATATGTAATGTGTGCAACTTTTATTTGTAACCTTGGCTGATTAATTCTATATAAACTCAAGTGTTGATATTGTAAGGTAGTATGTATTGGACTTAAAACTTGAACCATCATCTCAGTTCATGTGACAAATATTTTTTTTTTCTACCTCTCAGGCTATGGTATGGTCATGCCCCCATTCCCTCCTCCCCCTTACATGGAGGCTCCAGCCTACATTCTGCCCAACCCTCACATCCAACCAGTCGACTACAGACGCTTCCTCCACCCCCAGGTCCATGCTCCAAGCGCACCCTACCAGAACCCAAACCAGACCCGCAGAATTCGATTGCCTCATACTGTCCCTGTTAGAGAAACTGTGAACTCTGAGGTCCAAACAGAACCCACACAGAGAGGCGTAAGTGGTTATGATGAGGGAAGCCCACCTGTCAGTTCAGATTCTGGACATGGAACCACCTCAAACTCTCCATCCTCCTCAAGCTCCAGCTCCCAAAAGCAAGGCCCTGCTGAGGTTGAGAACTATACCTTACCCAACAGTAATGCAAAAGACTCCCAGGTTAATAGGACCTGCACAAGTAGCACAGTCAAACACAACATTCCACATCCCACAGGAAATAAGACTCTCCAATCATTTATCAGAGCAACTCTAGAAACACAGAAGAGCTGTAAAGACAGTGTTGGTCAGGAGAATGTTCCCCCTTGCAGAAATGGTCACTGCAATATGTGGTCAGTGGGTTCTCCAGATAGTATTGTTCCTGTGTGTAGTTCTTCTCAACAAGAAGATGAGGTTGTCAAAGGGAGACGCGTCTCTGTTCCTGACATTCTGATGAGTTGGGGAGGTGGCACACCGCAGGCAACAATGCTGAAAATTACAGACAAGGTGCTGCCTCAGAATGACCACCAGCTACCGTCTTACGAAACTGAGGTAGAGCATGAAAAGTCTGTTTACCAGAGTCCAACTGAGACTAATGATAATGCTGAGTGTATCTTGAATTCTAAGGACAGTGAAACCCTTTTCAAGATCCTCAAACTGCCTTTCGCCCTTGATGAGCTTCTCTCAGAGTCCAGAAGAGAAAATGAACCTGTAGGATTGGTTGGCGTTGTAAGGCATTGCCTACCCTACAGAGATGAGCCGCTGCATTCCCTAAACAAATCCCACAAGCTCCCTGACAAGGAGCAAGAAAATGACAATGAGACAAATCCACATGAAGACGCAACAGATATCATTCCCTATTTAAACAGCTGTCAGATGAAGAGAAAAATGAATGAGTCTGTTTGGTCAGTGGAGTCTCTAGCGCCCTTTTTTCCCACTAAGGACTGGCTGCTACAGAACGGCATGCTTGAGCCTGAAGTAATTGTTGAGATGACAGAGGAAGCTGAAAATGACAACCTAATTGTCAAAGCAGTAAAAGAAAGGAGGCAGACGCACAGGTTTTCCTCTTCTGACTCAGTTCCAATGTCAGACAGCTGGCTCTTTTTCAGTACCCCAGCTGAGAAGCGAAGTCCATCAAAGACGCCAGAAATGGAGAGTGATATTGATGCCTCTGAAATGAGGGGACCAAGCAAAGGCCAGGCTCCTTCAGAAAAGGATCCCTTAGCTTCCCTGACCCGCCTGCCATGTGAAATAATTTCATCTACCCCAGCTGAAGAGGATGTAGATGAAAATGGGTCTTCTGAACCTGAGGCTAATGAAAGCCCAAACCAGGAATCCCTCATTGTAAATGAGCAGCAGGAGAAAGAAACTCTCCTCTTGAACTTGGCAGGGGAGAAAATCTCATCTATGGGCCAGCTGATTCTCCAAAATGGAGTGGAGATGGAGGCGGAGGATGGAGCATGTGGGAACGAAGAAGTCAGTCAGCTGAAAAACGAGCAACTGTGTGTCCCAGTGGCTGACCAGAAGAATGCTGAAGTGTCTGTGTTGAAGGGACATTTAGTGGATTGTGGCATCCAGTGTACGGAATTACAGGAGCTGTGTTTATGTAATGAGTCGAAGACCAGCATGGGACCAAGCAGAGAGCATCTTTTCAAATATCGAGGTGATCTGCTTCTGAATTCAATAATGATGAATGTGTGCTGTGCCCTTTGCCTCTTGAGGAAAAAAATACTGTGTACTACTTTAACTGTTACTTATCTCATAGACATGAAGAAAGCAAACAATGGCAAGCCTGAAGGATTCTGCATGAATGGGCAGAAAAACCAGAAGAGGCATGGTCAATGGAGGAATAGAAGTCAAGGTAATGTATGTAATCTAGAATGGATGTAGGCAATACAGCACATCATTATCAGTTCAAAATTTTAATTTGGTTTATGATCAAATACATGCAAGACCACACTTTGAAAAATAATTAGCATGATTTTTTTTAATTTTTTTTCCAGAGGAAGCTTGTATTCAGAGCTGGTCTATATTGTAGTTACTGGCAATTTGGTGTCCAGTCATACAGTCAAATGTATACCTTTTTCTGTGTAATTCTGAATACTGGACATTTCGTGAAATGTCATCTTTCAACTCTAGAATGTGGTGTAAAGTAAATCATATCAGAAAAGACAAGAACATTGTAAATGAGGACAAAATATTTAAAATGTATCATGTTTTAATAACTCATCCCAACACAAAGTAACAAAGCGCTTGAACATTTTAATGCATTCTTAAAGCATGTTGTTTTGAACACACCTCCTTTGGGACAATAGTGCTTAAAATACCTTGACAAAATTGACTCGTTTGCTGTCCCAAATACATAATGCAAAAACCAAAAGCCAGAAAATCTGTCAAATGAAACTACATTTTGAAATTATATTGACAACTTCTGGACTGTGTAGGTGCAATTTTGATAGACTTCAACGACATTTGAATCAAAATCCTAACTAGTACACACAAGTACACCTTTTTTATCAACTGAACCTGGCCAATGCAAACCACTAAGAGCACACTTATAGCTGATGCTGATTTAAAATAATAAAAAAAAAAATGTTCAGGGTCTTTTTTAAACAGCATCGTCTCTATACATGTTTACAGAAAAGCAGAACAGCCAGCAGGAAGCCTACAATGGATATTGTGGCAAACCTGGGAAATCAAAAGGTGAGAATTGCAGCTTTATCCTTGCTTGTATCAGGATGGGTGATGGTGATCATGCGGTGCAGATTGCTTTTGAAATTGAGGCTTTCATTCCAACCAAAGACTAGAGTGAAATATCTTTAGTTCGGTTTGTGTAGGTTGGTGGGAACACTATTTAAAGATTTTAATGCAGACCAAACATCCGCACAGATTAAACAATTATAACTCTACATTGCTAATACGTTAATATTTCATGTTTATCTTTTTTTTCTGCCTGTAAAGGCAACCAAATTTCACTACAAGACACATTTGTTTTAGCTCTTCAAGTAGCTGCCCTTTGCCTTCATGAGCCATCGGGTGCAACTTGGTCAGTCACATGATTGTATTTTAAACAGTAGAGGCGTGCATTGCTACTGCATTGCAAAATTTTTTTTTTAATTTTTTTTTTTTAAATAAATCGGCTATCACCAAATGGCATCATACTCTTTCAGATCCTACACAGTAGCTTTTATTTAGGAAAGTGGTACTAGATTTCATCACATTGTACAAAGGTTTCTACTGTTCTACTCATTAACCTGCATAATGTATTGGTGACTTAACAGATGAAAACAGGCTTTCTTTGCCTTAATAGTTTATTGCTTCTTCTAGGTGGAAATGGAAGGAACCCACGGCACTGAGCACTGACTACACTCGACAACACTTGGTTTTAAAGAATCAATTTAATATTAAAATGAAATGGAATCCTGTAATTCAATAAATGTTTTGTATATATTACTATATTAAAGGTTTTTCTTGAGATTTTTAAACATGTTTGTGCCTCTAGGTTCCCTTTCTGCCTGTTTTTTTTTTTTCCAGAGCTTGTAACTTCTACCTGTAATTTCTGAGAGTTAGAGTTAGTTATGATATTAAACAAGACAAGCTGGGAGACAACTCCAGGCGCTTTTCTGGAAAAAAGTCAGAACCTCCCTCAAATGTGCGGCACGGACTAATGTTGACTGAGGACAGTAAATCTGCTTCTTGGAAACGAACATTTGCATCAGATTAAGTCATTACAGAGTTGAGCAATATCTTTGAAATATATCTTTTTTGCCTCCTCTTGCAGATCTGTTGGAGTAGTCACTGAAT
Organism: Oplegnathus fasciatus; assembly: GCA_003416845.1. Lineage (NCBI taxonomy): Eukaryota > Metazoa > Chordata > Actinopteri > Centrarchiformes > Oplegnathidae > Oplegnathus > Oplegnathus fasciatus. Next base: position 1,156,787 of record NTHP01000021.1, read on the forward strand.
ATGCACATGCACCCTGCACCACAATAATAATCTCTCAGCTATTGTGTTTGTACTCCTTGAAATGCAAGTGCTTACAAAGGAGTGAATAAAAGTAAAAGGTTATTCTATGATAACATATCAGCAGCATTATACAACTGCTGCTGATTGGAAGGGATAGGCAGTAAAGCAGTGAAAACCTCTTCCAGAAACCAATTCCCAAGGTGATCTATAAAATGGTCTACAGTGTCTAAAGGGACACTAAGACACACAATTAAACATTTTTAGATATATCAACTTCATTAAGATTACCCTAAAACTGTAAATAAGTTTACACAGCAGATGTGCCTGTAGATTGGAGGGAAAACATGAATTGCTAGAGCGTAAATGATGGTAAAATGTCCATACTACCTCTTTGAAAAACCTGTTTAATGTTGGGAAAGGGGCTCATTAATGCTGTAGGATAGCAATGGTGTAAAATTATCAAAAGGTGTGATGTTAAGCAGAGGCTGTAGAGCATAGCTGGAAGTAATTGTCAAAAGCCTTTGCACCAACATTAGACTGTGTGCCCCGACTACATACAATGTAGGCTAATGATGCAGTGAAGCAATGGTCTCATAGTCAGATGCACTAATTTTCTTCAAAATGAAATGAATGAATGAATGAAATCAAACAATAATATACGAGGTCAGAGGTCGTGGCCCAGCCAGGTGATCTCGTCCAGCAGAAAGTCGATATCCTCTTGCTGTGTGGCAGGATTGGAAAACACACACCTGAAGAAATTGACTTTGGCTCCCAAAGGCTGATAGCTAATCAGAACAGAGCCCTTCTCCATCATCCTGCCTTTGATTCGAGGAGCCACCTGCAGAGACATCAGTCTCCTTCAAACTCTTTTCACCCATTTTTTAACATTCAATATAAAATGAGTTTGAAGCAGTGGTGTCTGACCATTACTGAATGAGTCCAGAGGAACCACTGTGATGTTCTATACTGACCTGATGGAGTCTTGTGTCTCTGTCCGGTCCAGGTGGAAGGCCTCTCAGACTGGGAGGGATGTACCAGAAACACACATTACTGTGCTCCGGCTGTGTGAGAGGCAGAGGTAAATAATGCCCAGTAAGAACTGATTGGTGATTTAGATAGATAAGGAAAACACAAAGAGGTAAATAAGAAAATACAATAATACAAACAAATAACTAAAATCTTAACTAGAAACTGAACTAAAACTAATAACTAATACCAAATATGTACAATGATAGTGCCTGGTAATATTCTGTACAATGCTAGTGTAAGAGGTTTAATGTACCATTGCAGGTTTTAAATGCATCAGGCTAAACTGTTGTTTTAAGAAAGTTACAATGATAAAATGTAGTCATTGAAATGCTTTGGAAACAACAGTTATATGTAACCTAGACATCAAATTTATCCTGGTCTTAAATTAGATGTCTTTCAATTCTTTAACAGCCACTGCCACTTCAAAGTGCTGCAGCCTATCCTTATTAAATGATTAAAGGACACTGTGTCAAGATGAATGTTTTTTTTCTTTTAAGATAAAGCAGTAATTTGAACATGAAAAAGATAAATATGTTTTTTTTAAACCAGTACTTTGTTTTTGAAGACAAGTTCAAAGTCTGTCCTCCTCTGCAGTTGATCATACAGATACTCAGCATTCTCTAAGCATTTGTTGACCTGAGATCCAAAACCTTCTGAGCCCTGAGAGAGTGATAGACAGATACAAAGACAGAGAGAGAAACAGAAAGTTAAACAGGCATACAGACATCTTATCACACAGTCTCACAAAGGGGCTAGGTAGAGACAAATTAGTGAAAAATAAAGAAGCTGTAAAACCAAGCAGCACCCAATAATGTAAAAAGTAATACCATTTAAAAACATTTTTGATCAGTCCTTTAATTTTGTGTAAACTGATCTTCTGTGGTTGAAGAAACGCTTTAGAATGACATTTAAAAATAATAAGTAATAAAAACTAGAATAAAATCAATTAAAATAGATTAATTCTAAAAAAAATAAATAAAATACATAAAATCAAATAAAATCATAAAATGAAATAAAATACAAATACAATAGACCAGAAATACAGTTACAGTGCAGTTACAGTTCTAACTTAGATTTGACAGAGGCTAAACTTGAGCACATTTATAAACTTACAGCAGCAGTTAAAAATCGAATCTATAGGTAACTGAAAGCCAGTGTAGAGATTTACAGTAAGCACAGGAGTGTGGGCTCAGTTCTCTGGGTTCTCGTTAAAACTCTGGCAGCAGGGTTCTGGATGAGCTGAAGTTGTTGAACGTTCTTTGGAAGACCAGCCAAGAGACTGTCACAACAGTGCACCCTGCTGGCAATGAAGGGATCAATTATGTTTCTCTAAATCTTGTCTGAATATGAGACCTCTAATTCTTGCTATTTCTTTTAGATGGTAAAATGTTGATGTAGTTATCGCCTTCATGTGGCTGCTGAAGCGCAGATCTGAATCTATTAAAACACCAAGATTCCTGACTTGTTTTTTTGTCTTTATAGCTGTGGAATCAAGCTGAGCAACAACTTTAATTTTTCCTCCTTGTTGCCAAATACAATGATTTCTGTCCTGTCTTTATTTAATTGCCAGTTCGCCTCCTGGGCATTGCTAAGGTGCCGAACCCCTAAATGCTTGGAGCGCCTGACCATGGGGCAGCTCCACCACTCTGGCATCTCTCCACAGCTAATGCATGTGCATGTGTTTGTATTGTGTGTCTGTGTGTATGTGTAATGAAAAATAACAACAGAGTGAAAAGATTTAATTTCCCTGAACTAAAACATAGCCTCTGGCTTCAAGATATGATCTGAATCACGATCTGAGGACTGTCCCAGATAATCCCACCCAAGTATTTTATGGTCCACAGTATCAAAGGGTGCAAAAATAAAGCAGCACCAAAACTGTTGTTTTTCCTGAATCAGTATTCAAATGTAACACCTTTTTCACTGTAGTCTCAGTGCTGTGATGTCGTTGACATCAAAACAACTTTCTCAATAATTTTTTATTATTATTATTGAGAGATGGGAAGTCAGGGGCTAACCGTGTTAGGGGATTAGTTAGCTTATCAACAGTGGTAAACAAGACTTCCAGTTATGGTGAGGTGCTGAGAGGATGCAACTTTCAGCTCTCTTGCAAACTTGATATAAAAATCCTTTCATTATCCACTCACAAGCCTAAAAAACTTGATTCAGCCAATTTGCAATATAACAACGAAACTATGCCGCAGAAAAAAAGATCAAAACCCAAGAGAAGACAGGGAACGAAGTAGCTGCACTTTCTGGAGATGCAACTGACAAAACCCCTAGCAACACAGATGTTATTAACACCATTAAGAGTATGGTAAAACTATTTAAACTAAAATCGATGGCATATTGTCTGCAAAGAAAGAAGTGAAAGCGAGAGGAGGGAGGCAGAAAAGCACATCTCTAGCACAGAAGATGACATTGCTCAACTCCAGTCACGTGTAAACACTCTGAAAGCTCAAGTCAAGTCTCGATTTGAGATGGCGGACAACATGGAATGACGAAGCTGGAGGAATAATCTGAGAATGGTAGGCTGACATGACAAGGAAGAGGGACAAGAGGCTACCCAAAATCCTTTGAATGGAGATGTCAAGTCCCCCACTAGTAATCGAAAGAGCCCACCAGATTCTTGGTACAAGACGATGCAATAGCGAGTGTAACCGAGTTGTAAGTCTAGAGAGAACTCTACCAGGTTTTATAATCAAGCTAACACCAACAACGCCACCTTGGGACTTTCACCCAAAGATATGTCAGAAGTACTTTTCCCACCACTCTACAAGAGGGTTCCCTTTTAAATCACAGGTAAGGCCCATAAATGAATACAGAGCCAAATGTACAAATATAAAGACAATTTTTATTTATTTTAAGAAAGCTTTAAAACACAATTCTAAGAATTCAGATGCTTTCAAGTTTCAAGACTACTTTTTAAAATATACACCACTGATTTGGGAGAGGCCGCAGCTAAATGCAGCAGGGGTCATTGGGGTGCAAGCAGCCTGTAAACTCTACAAACAAGCACTGCAAACAGGACATAAAACCCCCCAAAATAAACAAATACAACAGCCAAACACAAGCAGACTAGGGGAAGGGATTTATAAGAGTTTACAGAAAAAGACCAACACTTGCGGTACAATATACCTTGTACTTACACAGCTGCAACCGCTCCTCACAATAATGTATTTGATAAATACAACACTACAAAGATACATGCTATCAAATCACCCACTGAGCAGTGACAACTAGTTTTAGCAACAGCTATGGCAATAAACCAAAGACTCTGAGCAGGACAGCTGACGCAAACAGCCTCAGCCAACCAGCAAATAAATGAATACAAAAGTAGGCAAAACCGAAACTAAATGATAGCAGATAAGGGCAAAACAAAATAAAGGCAAAGGTGCAACTAAAGGCAGACTAAGGCAAAGTAAAGCAAAACAAGGCAAACAAGGCAGCAGTGGCAATTAGAGTCTTGGCTGTACCCTCCCTAACCAACAGCTGGAACCGCCGGGAATATCTCTGCCCTCAGTGGCGATCTCTGAGCGTCTGCTACCTTTGCATGCCGACCAGAGGCGCACTCGCACGCGCGCACACAACACCGGACTGCACGGAGGACCGGAACATCGGCCTGAACACCAGAAACAGAACGGGAGGCTCACAGCAGCGGAAGAGGGAGAGTGAAGCTACTGAGTGTCATTTATCCTCTGCACATGATGAGGAAAGCGAGGTCACTGGCCAGATCACACACACTAAGGGGCGTGCCCTTTTAACCAGCTGGTTACATGAGTAAGGTAAACATCCTCCAACACCCATTATGAAATTTTTGAATTAAAAAAAAAAGAGCAAATCCTGAGAGCTGATATGGTAAAGGGCAAGATTGACCGAAGTTCACAAGAAACAGCGAAGCTACTATGGGATGTGTCAGAGACTACGAGACATGGGAATTAACCACCACTGAATCCTTTTCCCGGCTCCCCACGGGGAGCGCTCCTTCACATTCAAAACACCTAAAGTGGTGGAAGACTCCATTGATGGATAAGGAATAACCTAGATCCAGAATAATTAAAGGATGCCAAGTCGATACAGCCTATATCAGAGGTGCCTTCTCTGCAGGCCCTACCATTTTTGAGAGGTGTAATTTTTAGTTAATAAAATATTGCAAATTTGTAATTATAATGTTATTGTTAAAAAGAATTTATAATATGTTATTAAAATTATTTATTTGATTTTTAAAAATCGTTTTGGTTCGATTTCAGTTACTATCATAACCATATACCCACTATTTGGAGCTGCCTGTGCTTCTTCATACAGCTAACTCCACCCCCAGGGCCTGCTGTGTCCTTGGTTGCAGGAAATATCTGAAAGGGAGAGACCAAGACCTAAGCTCGAAGGGATCACGCAGGCTGGCAAAGGCTTTGTGAGGCACTTTACCAAAGCTAACTATGACCACTACGACTGGCTAATGGCAAGCGCTGAAAAAAAAAACTAGCTTGCTCTTCAACACAGAAAGTGGTCCATGGAATACTACAGGTTTTGGCAGTCTGAACACCTTAACCAAGGCAGCCAACAAGTACCAGAGCTCTGTTCAACATCTAATGTCTGTGGTTCAGTTAAAGACTTTTGGGGACACAAGAGTGGACTTAACGCTGGATGAGCAGAGGAGACAAGTGTGCACAATGAGAAGGTGAGGCAGAATCGGGAGATACTGAAGCGTCTCATCGACTGTGTGTTGTTTTAGTGACAGCAGGAATTGCCCTTTAGAGGACACAATGAAGGCATTGATTCATTAAATCGGGAAAATTACTTGGAGCTACTTTCTTTGTTGTCAGAATACAATGCTGACCTGTGTTATCACTTGGCCACAGCTACTGTTTTTACCGGCACATCTGGTCAAATTCTGAACGATATCATCAGTGCGGTTGCCGATGTACTGAACATGATTGATATGATATATATATGATATGATATATATATATGATATGACTGATAAGCAAAGCCAAGTACATTGCAATCATGGTCGACGGGAGCACGGATGTCAGCAATTTACACCAAATTTACACCGAATTTACTAGGTCTGGATTAGCATGATTACAATTAGATTTAGGGTGGGAGGGGGAAGTTTCACGCCAGTGACAATGGACACCACCGCACCTTTCACTGAAGGTTACAAAACAAGAGGAAACCTATTCTCTCTCTCGGTTATCTTTGGACTCGTTGCGTACACTCCTCAGACTCATGGCTCAGACTCTGAATCTCAAAGATCGTATCAGGGCCGATGAAGGCATTTTTTTCACTGATCGGTATTGGCTATATTGAGCACGAACCTAAGCCCGATCCTTTGTTTTATGTCAGTGTTCATTCACAGCAATGCAACAAGTGCAGCCGTGGTTAACTTTCCGTCTCTCCTCCACTCCGCTGAGCTCCATGTGTGTGTAGCCTCGGACATACTTTCGGTGTACGCGGACAGCTGCCGACTTGCGGATGGGCACATGGTTCATACTACAATTGAGGGTCCGTGTGTGTACACTCACCAGCCACACTCAAAACAATAGACTGTAATGTTAGCTATGGCTGGTAGCTACCTTGCTAAGTAGTGGCTGGCTTGTATTGATTGTGGCCACTCGTCTTGTGTTCTTTCAAAGAAGAATTACAGGCAGTGCCCAATGAAAAAGAGCAGGGGGCTATCCAAGTATCCAGGATCAACTGTCCATAACCTTTATCAGAAAAAATAAGGTTATCAGCAAAAGAATGTAAGCAAAGTGAAGTAAAGCTGAAAAGCCTCTGCACTGTAAGAAAACAGGAACAGAAAAGTAAAAGTAAAAGCACACACAATAAAAGCAGTGTATTCTGGGTGCATATTTGTGTGCCAGGAGATGTCAGCCTGGAGTGTGGTGACACATTTTATAGGAAATATATATAGCTGATCTGTTTGGCCATTACAGAAAAAAAACCTCAGCTTCTCCTGATTCTTTATACCTTCTGTTAACAATGTATTCAAACTGTTCCAAGCCTTTTCCAGATTGCATGGGACTGGGCCAGTATGGGGGTTACACAACTAGTCATCAAAATGCACTTGTGCACCAGTTTTAATCTTGCATAAGTGAACAGATTCATGTTAACTGAGCCTTAGCCACCAATCCAGTGTGTAAATGAGTTGGTCTGAAAGTAGAAAGAAATTGAATGGATTTAGTGAAGAGTACTTGGAAGGAAAGTCAACATTAACAGGTTCCTTGCTCAAAGACTAGATTCAGTCTGATTGAAAGCACAGCAGGTGCTGTGTCAGGATGGGAGGGAAAAGTGAAAAGAATATTAACCATATCACACTGGTAACATACAGGAATACCTTTGCCTTCCACATGAGCCAAAGTTTGAAGGCATCAACATGTCGACCACATTGGATGCTCTTATCCCCAGTATCATAGCTCACATCGTAGGGTTTGTCTGTTTGGAAAAGGTACTCAGCCCCCAACTCATTACACTCCTGTAAGAGACCCTGCAGAAGAGACAAGTATGAAACATTCATACAAGATACAGCTAGAGATTATACATGGACAACCTTAAGAGACAATCTTATATGAGATGACAAATAAGATATATGACAAATAAAAGAACAATGTAGAAAAGAATAATGCAGAGAGGTTCAGATTGTGAGATGGGAAAACCTCTCTTTTGCTGCTGCCAACAATTTCAGCTCTTTTACACCTTTGAAATTCACACTTTTTGTTTCCAGGATGACCAGCTGGCTGAACCCAGAAGTGGCTCTGTAGCGTGAAATACAGTCATGAATTATTTAGGTAAAAACTTTAATGTCTACATTTGTTTAGATCTCCAAATTTATTTAGCAATTTTTTTAGCAGGGTATAGGCTATTAAAAAGCAGTTTGAGGTCTCAGTGGACTCACTCAAGACCATGTGACAATTAGACCCAGGTTTTACTTGTTATCCTTTGTTATGCTATACCTTCCTCATAGACATAGACAGGTTCAAGATGCTGTGTCCTAGAAAATACAGACTGAACCAAAAATTATAGGACAGTTTATAAACTTTTTTTTCAAGACTCTAAAACTTGGGAAAACTGATATTATTTGTGCTGTTTGGATAAACTGAAATTTTAGATAAAAAGTCAGGGGATCACTAAGACCATGAATGAATCAAATTTAGTGGCAATCCATCCGGCGGTTGTTAAGACATTTTACTCTGAACAAACATCAACCTCATGGTGGCACTAAAGGAAAAGTCAGAGGATCACCAAAATTAATAGAATTCATCCCCTGGGCACCATAAACGTCTTTACAAAGTTTCATGGCAATCCATCAAATAGTTGTTGAAAAATTTCAAGTGGTGAATCAACTAAGAAATAGACTGACATTGGCGTTCCTGAAGCTAGCTGATATGCTAGCATGGCTAAAAACATTCAGTGAATAGCCTCCGAAGGTAGTCATGTATTTTGTAATATACATTTAAATTGAACAGTAGGGGATACTTTCTTACTCTCCTCTTGACCAGTATGACAGAGCACTGCAGAGGGACTCCCATCATCTTGTGAGGATTCCATGTTACAGACCAGGCTCTGGAAAACAGTCATGTCAGATTTAACAGTTCCATACAGACTGATGACATTGGCAGACCCTGCTACTAACCATGTAAAAACAGCATCTGGCTAGGGCTTTAAACAAGAGAGCTTTTTGTTTGTCTCTTATAAAATATGACACATCACAATCACCCAGAAGTAGCCTATGCAACATTATACACACAGTAACGCACACACATAATTTGTGATGAGCTGCAATAATCAGAATCAGAATCAGGATCAGCTTTATGGGCTAAGTATGTGTACGCATACAAAGAATTTGACTCCGTTTTTTTTCATTGCTCTCAATGTACTTACACAGAAATAGATATAACAGCTAAGAACAAGGACAACAAAGCTGAACAAATGTAAAGGTAAAGGTAAAGGTAAAGAATACACAGAGTATTATGTACACAACTATGTGAAAAACACCCCACAGCATAACACAGCCACCGGATCCCCTCACTGTATGGGTCAACCATTCAGGCTTGTACTGTTCTCTTGGTGTACGCCACACATGCACTTGCCCACTTGTCGAGAAAATTGTGAAGGATGACCCATCTGACCATATCACTTTTTTTCCGCATCTGTGTAGACCAGTGCCTATGGTTTTTGCACCACTGAACTCTCAGATGTGCATGTCACTTAGATCTTTTCCTCTTGCCATCTTGATACAAAATCAAAATCAACTGGGCCTGCTCAGCATTTTTATACATGCCATAGAATATGATTGGATGTGAATTGCTTAATTGTACCATGCAGTGCACCTGTCTGGAAGCATCTGCATTTGTTATGTTTCTCCATTCATTTATTCAGGTTTTTCCTTTAATTTGTTACCCGTCTGTAAATATATAGTACACATACAGTATATAAAGCACCAGTGACCAACATCAAATAAAATGAAATGTCTATTTACAAGTCAAGTGTTAAAGTAAGTTGTAAACTACACAAATAGTGCAAAGACTGGATGATTATGTACAATATGTGAATGTATACATGTCTATATACTACAAAATAAATACAGTATACAGGATTTATATTGAGAGTGTTACAGGGTATTGACAATATATGACTGGTTTAAGTGTTCATTAGAGTGATGGCCTGTGAGAAGAAACTGTTCTTGTGTCTGGTTGTTTTGGCGTACAGTGTCTGTAGCAAGGTTTGTGTCCAGGGTGTGATGGATCTGCCCATTTCCTGACTCTGGACATGTTTAAGTCCTGAATGGAGGACAGGTTGGCACCATGGATTTTCTCTGCAGTCCTGACTGTCTGCTGTAGTCTGTACCTGTACCTGTTTGGTGGCCAATCCAGACCAAACAGTGATGGATGTGCAGAGAACAGACTGGATTATTGCAGAATAGAACTGGATCAGCAGCTGCTATGGCAGGTTGAACTTCCTGAGCAGGCGCTGGAAGTATGATGGCTGGATGGAAGGATGAGGCCGATGACCGTTGTGTCATCTGCAGACTTCAGGAGTTTAACTGACGGGTCTCCTGAGGTGCAGTCGTTGGTGTAGAGGGAGAAGAGCAGAGGGGAGCGCACACATCCCTGGGGGGGCACCAGGGCTGATTGTCCAGGTGCTGGATGTGATGTTCCCCAGCCTCACCTGTGCCCTCCTGTCTGTCAGGAAGTTTGTGATCCACTGACAGGTGGGGGCTGGCACAGTGAGCTTGGTAAGTTTGGAGTGAAGGATGTCTGGGATAATGGTGTTGAACGCCACAAACAGGATCCTCACATATGTCTGGGGAGTCGAGGTGTTGCAGGATGTAGTGCAGTCCCATGTTGACTGCATCATCCGCTGACCTGTTTGCCTGCAAGGCAAACTGCAGCGGGTCAAGCAAGGGGCCTGTGATGTCCTTCAGGTGGGTCAACACCAATCTTTTTAAGGATTTCATGACCACAGACATCAGGGCAATGGGGCTGTAGTCATTAATCCTGCGATGGAGGGTTTCTTGGGGACCAGGATGATTGTACAGCATTTGAAGCATGAGAAAACTTCACACAGCTCCAGAGATCTGTTGAAGATCTGTGTAAAGATGGGCGTCAGCTGGTCAGCACTGACTTTCAGGCAGGAGGGTGACACTCCGTCTGGGCCTGGTGCCTTTCTGATCTTCTGTCTGTGAAACATCCTTTTCACAGAGTGCAGGTGGGGGGGTCAGTGGGGAGAGGTGAGGGGGTGGCAGGGGGAGTAGGTGTCTGAGCGGGTGAGGATGTGAATGTGGGATTGTCAGATCTGCAGTAAAACACATTCAGGTCGTCAGCCAGCTGGTGATTCTCCACAGTGTGGGAGGATGGTCTCCTGTAGTTGATGATATCCTGCAGGCTTCGCCACACTGATGCCAGGTCATTAGTAGAAAAGCTGTTTTTCAACTTTTCAGTGTAGCTCCTCTTTGCTACTCTGATCTCCTTCGTCAGTGTATTTCTGGCTTGGTTGTACAGGATTCTGTCCCCACTTCTGTAGGGCTCCTCCTTGGCCTGACGAAGCTGCCTGAGTTTTGCTGTGAACCAGGGTTTATTGTTGTTGTACGTGCAGAAGGTTTTAGTCCTCACAAAAACTGATGTACAATGTCACAGAGTTCATCCAGGTCTGTAGCTGCAGCCTCAAAAACACTCCAATCAGTGCAATCAAAGCAGGTCTGTAATTGCATTTTTGCCTTGTTGGTCCATCTCATCACAGTTTTGACCACAGGCTTAGCAGATTTAATTTCTGCCTGTAGGTCGGGATGAGATGAACCAGACAGTGATCAGTGACACCCAAAGCTGCCAGAGTGACAGAGTGATAGGAGTCCTTTATTACTGTATAGCAGTGGTCCACTGTGTTTTTATCCCTGGTGGGACACTTAATAAGCTGTCTGTATTTTGGTAGTTCGTGGCTGAGGTTTACTCTGTTGAAGTCCCCATGAACAATGAGCAGGGAGTCTGGATGTTTTTGCTCCCTGTTAGTTATCTGGTCAGCCAGGTGTTGTAACACCTCACTAACACAGGCCTGAAGTGGGATGAAAACACCGACCAGAATAAACGAGGAAACTACTCTAATTGAGGACTGCATGTTTTCCAGAATAACCAGGCAAGGATTAATAGAAAGGGAATCAGGAACGTGGTGCTTATGTTATTTATCAGAGGAATTTCTTTTCAGTTGAACCAACCGATTTAATGTTTGCTAAGTGTCAGATGGCAACATGCTTTGCTTTATTATTCAAGCTGAATTCACAGTGAGTTGTAGGCTCAGAGAGTCTTTGTAGTGGTGTCCCACAGAAATTCTTAGAGAAAACAAAGACATGCTGTGTGAAGTGGTCGGGTTGTGTGTTGATGCAGGTACCGTTCAGTGCCCTGTAGTTTCATCCTGTGTCTGTCTGACATCAGCAGGCCTCCACCCCATGCTGCCTGGAGGGACAGAGTCAACTTGAAAAACACAAAGTACTCACAAAAGAGACAGATTCAATTAAGTACTACACATTCCGGCTGCATCAGCACATGCATGTACTGTATGTGTATGTGACACTGGTTGCATGATGTTTAAAACAGCAGTCCAATTTGAGGATCTTAAGATGTTAAGGAAAAGGCAAATTAATTTGACTAAATCCCCATCATTGGATGTTTGTAACTGTCTCATATAACTTTATAAAAACTGAACTAATGAGAATGCTTTAGTGACTATCGTTTTTTTTAATTTTTGTAAGCCCAAAAGGAAGAAGTTTACGACACAGGACAACCTGTGTTTCAATTCCAGATTTCACTGTACTGTGTACTGTCGACTCAAGAACACAATAAATGGAAAAGAAAACCATTGCATGAAATGATGAGTAACTTTATGGTTAAGTGTCCTATTGTGGTTGAGGAGGATGTATTCAAGGCTAGCCAAAACCAAAACTTCTGGATAAGTTAGACTTTAAAGTTGAAAAACAAAAATAAAAAAAGTTTAACAGTGTTGCTGAAAAGCGAGCACACTAATAACCTCAATTCTTCCAAATGAACTGTGAATGAATAAACTTACAATAATTATGATTACAGCCTACAGCCATTATTATTAAAAATAGTAGTAGTCATAGCAGCAGCAGCAGCAGCACTATATTCTCAGACAAAGGTAGAGCAGAACTGTACCTTGAGAGTATAAAAAGCTTATTGCTGGAACAGGAACCCATAAATTACTTTATCCTTTTGTGCAAGTTAGGTGTTGTGCCACAGCCATTTGAAGCCAGCCATACCTTTTGAAGCACAACTATGTACCCCAACTGAAGAAAATCTAACTTTATACATAATAGTTTAGGAAATATTAATAAAATCTGAATGCTGGCTTTATTAATGTATTTATTTGTTTAACTTTTGCCCTTTTCTTCTTGACCTGCATTCCTTGTTACCGCTCACTCGATGCCTATACAGAGTGTAGAAATGAGGCTACACTATAGACATGATCCCACACTGATTTCCCACCCACCACCCAATGTGTCACATTCACATTATTATTGCATTAGCAGCATGTAGACTGAATATAATTGCAACTCAATATGATCTGAATCCTCCAAATCTTTAAACAATTAAGTTCAATTGAATTGTAGTTTGTGGAATAAGACTAAGGTGGACATAGTTTGGTGATGAATAAAAAATGCTTTTTGTTTTAGAGGCTTACCACTAACCTTGTTTGTGTATATAAATATCTATACATATACATTTTTTCTTTTACTGTACATTATCAATTCAGTACATTCATTCTAATCATTTCTTTTAAGAAATGCACTTTGACATTGTCTTTATCTTTTCTTTTTTTTCTTTTTCTCTCTTAATGTAAATTTGTCCTTTATTCTTCTGTTTTTGAATCCTTTTAAAAGTAAAATGTATATACATTCGTTTGGCGCCTCAGTGTATTGACCTCCTTCACATATTGCAGAGACTCGTTTAATTTGCAGTGATTATTGCATAATGATAAACAAGGAACTGGTGTGTGTGTGTGTGTGTGTGTGTGTGTGTGTGTGTGTGTGTGAGAGAGAGAGAGAGAGAGAGAGAGAGAGAGAGAGAGAGAGAGAGGCACCTTACATCCACATGCATCCACAGTGTGTGTCTATGGCAGATTTCTGCGATGGCATTGAGTGGATCAAAGGCTCCGTACACTGTGGTGCCTGCTGTTGCATTCACATAGAATGGAACCAAACCCTGGAGAGAGAGAACTGAGGTTGTCCTTATCATATGTATGTACTGTACTGTATGTTCCCGCTGTCTGCACTCCATCAACTGTGACTATATCATACATAGAGACAAATTTCAATGAAATTTAGTGATATGATTTTGGTGACGAACCAGAAATTTAGTGTGTCTGTGTACTGTGAGATACGGGACACATTTAGTATTTTCTCATAAAAACTGTATATACTAGAATGATTTTTTCATTCATACCTTTTCTTCAGCTGCAATAATGGAAGACTCGAGTTCAGCAGGAATCATTTTCCCTCTTATAGGACCAAAAGTAAACAAAGGTTTAGTAAACAGCAACTGACTATGCTCCTTTATTAAGGCATAGATGGTATAAGGCTTGTCGACTTGACATACCCCTGACACAAGCCTGCTTTCTACAGGCACTCTAAAAGACTTCAGTTAAGAAAAATAGTACAATGCATTTTAAAAACAGATGGAATTTAAAACAGAGGAATTTACTATCCAGTAAATATGTAATATACAGTATGTTTACTAGCCTACACGCATGGAAGAATTTCCCCAAACACACACAGACACATATAAAGCTTCGACAGGTGAGCAAACATTTCTTTTGTCATGCATCACATTGACTATTAACCAACATATGTGTACTTAGTGAGTGCCTAACTTACCCACCTTTCATCGCATTTCACCATGACCACATTCTCACTGCCCAGCCCCAGCACAGCTGCAGATTTCTTTACTGAATAGTGACTCTGAATGGGTGAAAAGACAGCTATTCATCTTCATTTGTGTCACTTCAATGACACTGCAAACAGGTACACTTTTCTTTCAGCTAAATGAAGTGGCTTTATAGTTTGGTTCTAAGAAGAAGAAGTTCCCAGGAGCACATGTCAAGTGAAACTGAACACAGAGAGCATCAGTTCACACTGCACAGGAGTCAGGTTGGTATACTACTTTGAAGAAAACAATCCAGTAAGTGGAGCTTGATTGAGGATTGTGTTGTTAAACTACTATTTCCAAACTCAAGAATGAACTTTCATGCTAGATTTATAAGCCAAAAGTCCTAAAGGTGCAATGGATGAAATCATTACATAAAATACATTATTAATATAATATATATATATATATATATATATATATATATATATAATACAATATATTTAATGCACAGAGAAGCCCTTCCTCAGTGTGCTAATTGTTAGACATCAAACAATATACATTAGCATTATACTGATTACTCAACAAGTTACCTCTGGCATAACAACCAATGGGACCAGGAAAAGCTATTCAAAATTCACAATGCTAAGATGAGGAAATAAACAATCAATACAAAAATTTCCTCTGAATCTTTACAAAAAACATGTCAAGAAAAAATCCTCATTTAAACCATTAGGTGCAACCATTAGGTGTAAGAGTGTGCAATAAATCTACCCAAAAGCTGCTCCCTGGAGCAACTGTCTGTCTCTGCTCCCTCCACACTTGATCATCTCTATTCCCATAAACATGAGGTGGCTGAAATTATGTTTATGCTCATTACATTGCTGAGCGACTGGACATTTCATGTCCGTGTTGTAAACAGCACATTTATATTCACAAATGCTTTGTTGTTTTGGTGCCCTTTTGCCCAACATTAATGAAATTCATTTCAAATTCAATTCATGAACATTAAAGGACTCATGAGTATCTCAGATGCATCTTGCTCTGAGAAACTGACTAAAGAGCAGTTTTTTTTAGTGAACGGGTGTAGTAGCTGCTGAAATATAGAAGATTGTTTCTATCAGTTGGTGTATTTTATTGGTTTATTGTTGTCTACAAAATCTAACTCAGATTTGCCCATAAACAGATTTGCATAATTACAGGTAAATTACACTGCCAAAATCTCTTTAAAATATAAAATATGCTTTCAAACTTAAAATAAATCTTGTTTAACATTTCATTGCTCAAACTCAACAAATCAATGGGAGGTTGCAATTGACCACGGCTATTCAAAAGAATTTCATCATCCTGAGGCCATCCACATTAGGAATATTGGAATATAAGCTGTACACATCCATTATGCATAGAAAACCATGAGCACAGTTACATGACAAGAATTGTGACAACTGTCATCGTCTTAATTTTCTCAAAATATCTTTAACATCTTTATGCAAGTTATGCATGGGTTTTGAAGTTGCATGACATTTCATAGAAGAAGAGAATTGAGCTCTTAACTTTATATTCAAGAAATTATTACAGCAACATTTTGATTTATATTTATGTATTTTCTGTACGCCTGTCTGAATTATAACATTTGATGCCATAATTCTTTTGTGGATTTGCCTGCCCAGGGACTGCTGATGAAATCTAGCTATCCATCTAACTCTGGGACAGTCAATGACTGTCCATTGTCCCTGCCAAATAAACAAATAAAATTTATAAATAAATATTCTTACTTATTTTTTATGTGGAACCAGCACTAAAATATCATCTCACTGTAACAGAATTGAGGACTAATACCTACAGGTCCAATTGAATCTAAATCCACATAGTCCTACAGAGTGTAATAGTTAGGATATGAGGTGTGATTACATGTTCTGAAGTGAAGAGGGCCAGCCGAGGCAGAGTTCCCATCCCTCTGGTCTTCACCTCTGGGTAGAAGTGATATCTGGCCACCAGGATGCTGTACAGGTTGGATATTGTGCCTCCTTCAGAAAACAGAATGCATGGTTTATGGACAAGTAGCAGCCACACTCTATATTTGTGCTGTGCTGTCCATTAATCACAAGGTTGGCAGTTTGATCCCCTGCTCCACATGCCGAAGTGTTCTTGAGCAAGACACTGAACGCCAAGTTGCTTGGGATGGGCAAGCCAGAGCCTTGCATGGCAGCTCAGCCGCCATTGGTGTGTGTGTGTGTGTGTGTGTATGTGTGTGTGT
>NTHP01000021.1:1175280-1189389 GCA_003416845.1 Oplegnathus fasciatus
TGTGTGTGTGTGAATGGGTGAATATGAGGCAAAACTGTAAAGCATTTTGTCCAGTAAGGTAGAAAAGCACTATATAAATGCAGTCCACTTACCATTTGTTGTTGTGTCTCAGTTCCATACTATATCCCAATACTATAAAGTATACACTATAAACTGTATGTTGATACTGTACAATTAGATTTTTTTTACAGTGCATGCTGTTAGGTCATCACAGATTTTAAAGCTCTGAGTAGAGAAAACCCTTTGTGCCCTTGTTGTTAAAGCAGTAGTCAGATAAGCTCAATTTAGCTTCAACAACACTGTCCTACCACTGAACTTTGATACCAGATTGGGTTCTTTGGACACCTCAGTTCACACACTGAGAATAATGGTTAATGTATAATTAGTGAAATTATTGACACTGTTTAAATGGAACTTTCCCTGGATTTTTGAAGGAAAATAACGGTTACATAGTAACTCAAACTTTTATATCTACAGGTGTCCATTATTACTTTTAACTGCTTCCATCAAAATAACAGTTCATCCAATCACATATTCCTCCGTACCTTCTTTGCATGTATTACCTGGACAGAATATTCCGTCTCCCTCATCGTCAGACCATCCCACAATGCTTTGCATCTTCCTCAGCAGAACCTTCTCCATGAGGATGAAAACAGGAGACACTTCATATGTAAACCTGGTAAATAAATGTTTTGTATTGTATTATATTGTATAGACAAAGACTTCACATTATAACGTCTCTGGCTTCTTGCAAACATCACACATTTGGCTTATTGAACTGCAGAGATAAAATAAAATGAAGAAATTAAGTTGTATTAGAAAAAGCACTTACTATTCAACAGTCGAGGATTATTATGTGTAAAGTCAACACGGGACTATTGCAAATACGTTTTAAGAGCATCCTTAAGTGTATGATGTAGAGTGCACCACCAGTGCATCCACTGGCAGGTTTAAACCTGCACTTCAAGGACGTGCATGTACAAAGACCTGAAGTGACAGAGCACACAGAGTATGTGCAACAACAACAGGAAGAGCATTTGTGAGCATTTTCTCCTTACCTTTGGAAGGTAAGGAGAGGGTAGAAGTGTGGAATAAATGATGAAAAATTATCAGTTCGAGGGCCTGTGCATCAAGCAGAATACAGTGCACACAATACAGTACATCATGGTTAGAATTACGTGGGGGATTGGGGGGAATAATCCCCCTAACTAAGACTTGGACACACACACCCCAAAAAGAGGTAAAAACAACAGGTCCGGGGGTTTTGAAACATTTACATATTCTTCTTACCTGTAATCGTAAGATAATTATATAATTAAAATATTTCCCATATTCATGCCTGGAAGAATCTTATAATACGATTTCAGACACCCCTAAAGTGGACCACACCATTTATTAACCTTGACGTTAGTTGAACGTCGCAGCTGCCTGCCTCACTCCATCACAGTGGCTCCTCAGTCTATGCTTGTGTGCTTTGCGCAAACCAATGGAGATGCTGTAAGTTAATGGAAGTAGATAGTTATCGATCTAGTTTAATACACTTTACTTTCTTACCTTCAGAGTTTTCTGATAGCGCGCCCTTTCATTTCCAGTGTTGGCTAAATAGCTATCTAGCTGTGCCTGTGGCTTGGCATTTCATTACCAATGTAAAATGTCAGACTGTATTTTCCTCAAATAATGACCAGGGCCTTCATTTAACTTACTCCACTGCAGAAGGTAACAGGCCCCTAGCTACTACTTAAAGGCATAGACCACCCAAAAATCAAACTTTGTCAGCTGTTTTCTTACCTTGAAAATAGTTAAATAGAAAAAATATATCCATATTCTACAGGATTTTTTCCATAGGACCATACATATATAGACTGACACTTCTATTTATTTATTTATTATTATTATTATAATAATAATTATTATTATTGTTATTATTATACTAGATACTATAGACTGAGTCCTGTCTTATCCATTCATTTTGCTATTGGGACCAGTACAGGATCTACAATGAATGTTCTATTAGACTATTTTCAAAGTAAGAAAACAGTTGACAAATTTAATCTTAGTCAATGTTAGGCCTAGATGCTGTAGGTAGTAAGACATCTGTCTACCTCTTTGGCAGGTTGATAGTGTATCTCGTTCTGGTACAGCATTGTGTGGGTCTGTGTTTGAGCTGAAATGATGGTCTGCTGTTGTTGTTGTGTGTGTGTGGGTCTGACTTGCTGGCAGTTTTGCTCTAGAATACTTTGTTGACTACAAAAGTTGTTGTATGGTTCATGCCCCTTGAGCTGGTGTAATAGATTTGATTTACCATCATCTACAGACTGCAGACATTACGTTAAACAAGCAAGATACTGTAAGGACTGTAAGACTTCAGCTCACTGAAACACACACCTGTGCGGTACTGGGTTCCCTTTACACCCTGGAGAAAAAGTTGACCCCTCCAATTATCGTTGTATAATTCACACTTTGCGGTACAATGAGGACTTAACGCCACAATCAGTGGTGATCATGATTGAAGAAACTGTAGCAAGAATGCCTTAAAGGATAGCAAAATATGTAACAATAATTAATATTTGGTACAAAAGATGAAGCAGAGTGATTGAACTCAACTTCAGCTATCAGAAATAATCAGTATTTATACTGAATAACAGAATTTAACTTGCATTAAATTCACTTCGGTGCCCCGCCCTTGAAAAAGGGAAGATGATAGCCCATTAATTAATTTAGTCTGTCACGGCCACGACCACTCCTCCTGTGTCTTCCATTTTCCCAGTTTCGCCACTCACCTGGATCCTGCCTACCAGCACACCTGTCTACAATCAGCCCCTTCTCTAGTATCTCTGCTAGTACCCTGCAAACATTTCATCAACCCGGGGATTGACGGCAGGTCTACAGCTCAACCTCTCGCGTGAAATGGGTTGAAATGATGTGCAGGTTGCACCTAAACCACAGAACAACCAGACTTACAAAAAACGTAAATGTTATTGAGTATAATAATAGTGTTATAGAGTACTTTTATATGCAACCTGAAAGTTATGTTTGCATATAAGCAATATAAAGTTACGTAGAATTATTTCAATCTACAGCACATGTCTTGCATCATTCGATATCATCACAGTTCTCGACTCGAGCAGCACAAACAGCACGACGAAGGCTTCTTTATACATTTATCGGTAAGTTATTTATTAATGTACAACATTAGATGATTTTTATGCATTCATATGCAACTTTCAGAGTTATAAAAAAGTGGCATTTAGTTTGCGTGATGTGTTCAGGAAAAATGCAGCATTCAAGATGAAGTATTCCAGCACACCAGGAGTGCAAACTGTTGGACTTTCTATGAGATGGTCTTTTTAATTAATTCATATGTAGTTGCATGTGTATTATAATCAATATATATATTAATGTATAATAATTACTATATTGTAATTGATTTTTTTACATTAAAAAGTTAATCTGAATGGATATTGTGTGCAGGATTTCTTGAATATTGAGTGGTTGTGCTTTGCTTTGATGTCAACATGAGCATTGGTGAAATTCATGCAACAAGACAGTTATTCACAAAACATGTCAGGATATAGAAATTGAATCATTTTTAAAAGTTGAAGACAGTATGTTGAGACGATGCCTACATTGTGACCTGACATTGTGGAGACATTGAAGACTGACGTTGAAGACTGATGTTGAAGACGGTGAGACGACGTTGCGACCTGATATCGGTTCAATTTTCATTTTGGCTATATATTTCAACCCCGTGACAACGTCTAGGTTTTGACATTGTTTCAACGTTTTTTCAACGTCAAAATGTTTGCTGGGTAGTTCTTCTTGTGTATTTGTTACCTCGTCTAATGCTTGTTTGTTCCCTGTGCTCCAGGATTCCTGTTTGCTTACCTGCCTGTCTGCCTTCCTGACTGCGAACTTGCCTGCCTGCTAACCAGCTTCCCCTTGCTTCCTCTGCCAGCCACGCTGACCTGCCATTCTCCATTTCTCCTCTCCTCACTGCCGTCACCAGCCATTCCCTCACTTCGGTCCATCTCCATCAACTGTAACTCTTTCAATAAATCTATCTAAAGGTTGCTACAGAGTTCTTGACTCGTGAACAGTGTCTGTAAAACTACTAACTACACACACAACTAGTAAACACTAAACATACAAATGAGCGAATAAATGCAACCATGACTAAATGCAATGAATACAGCAATTAATCAATGAATAAGGACCACGTATTCCAGATAATACAGTGAATGATTATCTTGGAAAGATGTACTAATTTGTGGAAACACAGGAGACCACTACGTGGATGAAAACTTTAGCATTAACAAATTAAATTAACTCAATACACCGTTCAGCAGCTGAGAGGTTGTCAGGAAGCCCAAGGAAAATATCTGAAGCCATTCAATATCGTTCCTATATTGATTGGGCATCCTTCTACTGACCTGTCGCTACTTAATTACTCTTATGCTACAGCATCAACCTCGGTATCACAGGAAAAATAAAGTTTCATCTGGTGGTTCAGATGGCCAGGGGAGAAATTGCTCTGAAGGGGGGAGGAGAAGCAGTGCCGTTTCTCGTGTGGGCCACTCTTGGGCATTCTGCGCTCGGCCCCACATTGTAGCTTGGCCAGCTGATATGTGTCTTTTTCTCTCTCTCCGGAGCACTCTGCATTCTCAGGCATTCTCCACAGGCATGCTGGAGACACGGTGGTGGTGAGTTTGTCACAGTTCTGACTTTTCTAACTTTTGTCACATTAGAAATGCAGGCGTTGTGCAGCCAGGCTGGAGCAGGTTTCTCTCAGAGGATTTCTTCCTTTCAAAGTTTGCTGACCTTCATCACAGGGCCCACCCACATAGGCAGTGTCATTTCGGCCAAAGAAAAAGATGGTTAAGATAGCGAGCTTTGGGCTTCCTCTTGTTTTATAGTCACCTGTAAAAGGGGTGGCAATGTCCATTGTCAACAGTGTGAAACATCAGGCCTCCCACCCTAAATCTATAATGTCCTAATTCTATTTTGGTTCCAGTTTCTTCAGAATAAATTAAATTTACCACATATCTAATGCTTCCATGTTTAAAAGCTTGGCCTCCTCAGTTGCTCAAAGATGCCAAACACCTTTCATGAATAAATCAGAATCAAAATCAGATTTAGATAAAGTCCAAAAAGATAAAGTCCAAAATCTTGCCCACCACATCTGGGTGGGATCCTCCTTGTTAACCTGCCATCCCCCCACTCCATCCCCTAGCAGCAGAGAGCAGAGCTGTGACTTAAGGGTGTCTCACCGTCCAGGGGAAGCAATGCTCCCACTGGGCCATCCCTCTTCTTAAAAATTAACAAATCGCCTACTGGCTATATTGAACATTAACCTAAGCCTGATCCTTCGTTTTACATCAGCTGTCACACAGGTGTTTTTACTCGCAAAGCTTTCATGTACAGCAGCGTGACGAGTGCAGTCGTAGTCAACTCTCCGTCTCTCCTCCACTCTGCTGAGCTCCATGTGTGTGTAAGCCTCAGACATATGTTCCGCGTCCGCAGACAGCTGCGGATGGGCAAGCAGTTCCATTCATACTACAATTGAGGGTCCACATGTGTACACTTGCCCGCCACGCTCAAAACAATAGACTGTGACATTAGCTATGGCTGGTAGCTTCCTTGCTAAATAGTGACTAGCTTGTGTTGATTGTGGCTACTCATCTTGTGTTCTTTCAAAGACTCCCGACAAGCCCGGTGGGCTCTGTTTTTGGCAGATTTAATTTTACCCTAACCTATCGCCCAGGTTCCCGCAACATCATGCCTGACCAGACCTGGCCAACCATGGAGGATGACACTCAATCCTACATTCACGTCTGTTCTGTGTGTGCTCAAAATAAGTTGTCCACTAAGCCCAGCTCTGGTCTCCTTCGTCCTTTACTGGTTCCAAGTTGCCCCTGGTCTCACATCGTTGTGGATTTCGTCACTGGTCTTCCCCCTTCGAACAGTGAAACTGCCATACTCACCATTATTGACCATTTTTCAAAAGCTGCTCACTTTCTTGCCCTGCCCAAACTTCCCTCAGCTAGGGAGACCGCTGACCTCCTAGTGGAACATGTCTTCCGCCTCCATGGATTGCCCTCAGATATTGTCTCGGACAGGGGACCTCAGTTCCCCTCACAGGTCTGGAAAGCCTTTTGTTCTGCCAAGGGAGCCACAACCAGCCTTTCCTCAGGTTACCATCCGCAGACCAATGGCCAAACGGAGAGAGCCAATCAGGAGATGGAGGCTGCACTCCGCTGCTTCCCCTCTTCTAATCCATCCTCCTGGAGCAGCCTACCTTCCTGGGTGGTGGCTGGTGCATTGTATTTTAGAAGCTTATGTTTTTTCATGTAAAATCTTAATCTGAAAAGTAGTAACTTTTTTACTTCCATGGAGTAAAAAATAATAATATTTCCCTCTGAAATGTAGTGGAGTACAAGTATAAAGTAATGGACATACTCAAGTACAGAAAAGGTACCTCAAAACAGTACTTAAGTACTTTCCACCATTGGCCTGTGAATATTCTCATTCATCCAGGTCATAGTTATCTCAAGGAAATTGAATCGAACGCAACTGGATTTTAGGGTTTTTTTTGGATTTTCTGGTCCAGACCAGTCTAGCCTGGTCAAATGAGCACGAACTGATGAAGCCTCTTGGATGAGAGGTGAAATGTCTTCACAGACAAAACCAAAAATCCAGTTGCGTTCGATTCAATTTCCTTGAAGTTTCCACCATTGGTGATGAGATCTTACATGTTAGTGTTGGCAGTAGAGGTCAACCATTCTCCAGCCACACCAATCACATCCAGACCTGAAGACAGCTGGTTGAAGAAACGTGGATGGCCTGGAGAAACAAAGGTCAAAGTTGTAGATCAAGGTCAAGCAAGCAATTAGTTACGAGAGACAGAGGCAAGGGGTGTGCGGGTGGTGCAGCTGCACAGGGCCATGCAATGCAGGATTGTTTTTTGTTTGTTTGTTTTTGCAACTCAACATACTTCAAAGTATGTTGTAAGTAAGTACTATCCTAGTTACTTTCACATTGGGAGAATGCAGCTTTTCAAAGTTGAAACAAATCAAGAACTATTTGCATACATCGGTGTCTCAGGACAGACTGTGTGGACTCGCTGTTCTATCTATTGAAAAGAATGTTGCATCCAAGATGAATTACACAGATTTTACTGCTGACTGTGCTGCCAAGAAAGCAATAAAAGTGACTTATACATAATAATAATTCATTCCATGTATGGTGAGCCCATCTCATGCATTAGAGTTACACAACATAACAGGATTTCTCAAAGTGCTGCCGTATAAAAATGTGCCAACATAACTCCTGTAAATATTGCTGTTTGGTGTTTGTATTGATGTTAAAAAGTTGTGCAAAAGTTGTGAGAGTGAATATCGCAAGTAAATGTTTTATTTCCAAGCACTGAAATCCAACGCAAATTGTGCTGCACAATTAAACTCCCATTCCAAGTTTGCACAGTTCCTGGCAACCCTCCCCTAATGACTCTGGATAGACCAAGTACCCCTCTTTGCAGTGTGCAATTCGGGGAGCTGCTCAACATGGGTAGAGTCCAGATCGAGTCAAAGGTCCTAATCAAATACTTGGACAGAAATATTATATAAAGTGAAACCATGTGTGACTGTCATTATGCATAATTCAATTTGTAACATTCATGTTGGACCAGGGCAGTGGTATATTTTATATGACCAACTACTGCATATTAGCATAATTAAGACTGACTGTTAGTAATAACAGCCACGTAACTGTTTACAATGATTCAAGATTCAAGACCTTTATTGTCATATGCACAACAATTACATGGAAGCAGTCATTGGCAATGAAATTCTTAAATCTCAGGCTCCCTCCAACAATGCTCATAAAATGTAAAAGGAAAATCACACAAGTAAAAGGAGAACTTAAGACATAAGATATCAATAGTGCAAAAGTTCAAAATAAGAGAATAGAATATAGTATATAAAATAAAATGTAGCACACTAAAATAAAATATCAAAATATAAAATATATAAATTTATAAATATATATAAACAGAGATGTAAACAATATAAACAGAGATGTAAACAGGTAAGCAGATAGTAACCAGTAAGTAATAGTAGTGGGGTGAAGTGACAACAGTATTAATAAGGTGCAAATGAAGTGAAGTGACAGTAATGAGCTTGTGAGCGCAAGAGCTCAAAAGTCTTATGGCTTGAGGGATGAAGCTATCCCTGAGCCTGGTGGTGCGGGACTGTCTGCCAGACGGCAGCAGTCAAAACAGTTTGTGGCTGGGGTGGTTGGGGTCTTTGATGATCCTGTTGGCCTTCTTCCTACACCGCTGAGTGTAGAGGTCCTCCATGGATGGCAGCACCGTCCTGGTGATGTGCTGTGCAGTTTTCACCATCCTCTGTAGGGCCTTACAGTTGAGGGCCGCAGCCTGCGGAGGAAGAAGAGCTGTTGTCTTGCTGTCTTTGTGATGGAGTCTGTGTGGTGAGTCCAGGTCAGGTCCTCGCTGATGTGGACCCCTAGGAACCTGAAGCTGCTGACTCTCTCTACCGTAGGCCCATTGATGGCGAGGGGGGCATGTGCTTCTCCCTCTCACTTCCTGTAGTCCACAATCAGGCTCCTTTGTTTTGCTGATGTTGAGATGGAGGTTGTTGTCCTGGCACCAAGATGTCAGAGGATGTGGTGCTGCCTATCCACACAGCCTGGGGTCTGCCCATCGGGAAGTTCAGGATCCAATCACAGAGGGCGGTGTTGAGTCCAAGGTCCCTGAGCTTGATGACGAGTTTCGAGGGCAAAATGGTGTTAAATGCTGAACTATAGTGAATGAACAACATTCTCACATATGTGTCCCTCTGGTCCAGGTGGGAGAGGGCAGTGTGGAGGGTTAAGGTGATGGCGTCAGGTCCAGGTACCTTGCGTGTGTTAATCCGTTTAAGCGATCTGCACACATCTGCCCCGGACATGACAGGTGGGCAGGGGTCCTGGGCTTTTTGTACCTCCTCAACCGGGAGTTGCTCTCAAAACATACATAGAAGGTGCTGAGTTCATCTGGGAGAGATGCAGACATTACCACAGCACTGATAGTTTTCCCCTTGTAGTCTGTGATGGTCTTACATCTAGCCCACATGTTTCTGGTGTTGGGGCCCTGGTAGTTAGACTCCACTTTGTCCCTATAACATCTCTTAGCACTTACCTGGACCTTCTGGACTCCTCCAAATCACCTTGTGGGCGTCGGTCCGTGCTTTAACTTTGGCATGGACTTCCCCGTTAACGCAGGGCTTCTGGTTCGGGAATGTCTGTACAGTAATCCTCGGTACGACCTCATTGATACATTTGCCGACGTAGCCAATGACCGCGTCCATGTATGTGTTAATGTTGTTGTCCTGAAACACACACCCCTCTGTTGTGCTAAAGCAGTGACGTAGAGCCGAGTCTGATTGGTCGGACCACTGCTGAGTGGTCTGCTTCACTGGTCTGTCACATTTGAGTTTCTGCCTATGGGAAGGCAGCAGCCGAACTGAGACGTGATCTGATTTGCTGAATGGGGGGTGAGGGCCTTGTATGTGTCCCGAAAAGATGTATGAACATGGTTGAGTGTGTTCTCACCACGCGCAGGAAAGCTGCTGTGCTGTGCTGTGCAGGACTTTCCTCATGTTGACATTGTTAAAATCCCCAGCCACAACAAAAGCAGCCCATTGTTTGTTGGTCTTGGTGAAAAAGTGCTGTCCACCAACGACCTGATGTACAGAAGTTGAAGTCATATTGTATGATAGGGCTCACTTGGGTGGTGCGCGTGTTTCAAAAAAAACTAAATAAATATCAAAATAAAACAGATAAAAAGTAAAGTTGAGGAGGAGCTCAAGACAGCCGTCCCCGGCGCCATCTTGAGGCTTTTTTTAATCAGCTTGAGCAGTGAGCCTGTGTCTAGAAGTATAGTTATCTAATTGATTTGACCTGTGATTTTCTGTGTTGCTTCAATGTATGCCTGGTTGTGTTTGCTCACTGTTATGTAGTTTGGCTCTGAATGTGATGCCAACGGCCATTACCTATGGCAAGCCTACACATAGCCTACATGTGAGAGCTTAATTGATACTTAAAAGATTTATAGTTACTATTTTGGGGACCCCACAATTTTTTTTGGTTTTGTTTTTATAATTCAATTTAATTCAATTAAGAGGTCAATTTGCAATTGCAACATTGTTTCTTTCTATGCAGGTAACATTTATACTCCAAATGTACTGGTGCCTGGAACTAAGGCCTTTTGCTTATTTTGTACCTTTCTATTATTGTACCTTTTCCGTCTATGCTTATTTTATTACCTATGGACACTTTACTGTGTTATTGGAGGGTGAGAGTCCCAGAAATATGCAGCACCAAATCCTGGGATTTTGTTGTAGATATTTAAAAAACAATTTATATATTTCACTTTATATAATACTTACTAATACTAATATTTCTTACGATCTTCAAAAATGTATGTACATTTGTATTCAACATGTGCTTTTGTTCACAATTGTTACGTTCAACGTCAACCAGATGGACCAAAAAATAAAAGGGAAGGAAGTTGCACTTTGCAGAACCAACTGTTGCGACTAATCCTGGGTTGGAACAGAGGCTTTGATTGTTGATGGCTGCAGCTGCAAAGTGTTGAACAGGCTAGGCATACATTTTTGTTGCTTTTTTATAGTATTCATGTTTATTATGTTAGCATTTTTATGTCTGTATTCTTACAAATTAAAGTTGTACAGAATTGGGAAACTTTCAGTGATTCATCCACACACACCTGTATTGACACCATACTTGAGTGTGTCTCTACAGTCCACTAGTATCTGCTCAAGAGTTTCTGGTTTCTCCGGCAGGTCCAGGCTGAAGCCCTCCAGTCCCTCCTTCAGCTGGTGAGGATGGTGGAAGTCAAGGACCTAAAACACAGGGAGCAGTATTTTTTCTATTATGCCATTTCCTGTTTCTCAAGGTTCAAGGTTTAAAGGTCCCGTATGTAACAATTTACATGTATTAATCATTTTTTAATTGTTTTTTATGTGTGAACGTTTAATATGTAGATATCTATATGTATAAACAATAATGTCGCTGCCGTATTTAGGGTTGTTGTTGTTGTTTTGAGTGTTGATGGAGCAGCTACAATGTTAGCATAGCGTAGCTCTGATCGATCCGAACTCCATTCAGAAAACTATTTTAAAACTTGTTTACTTGTCGTCTTGCGGACAGACCTGACAAAGCATGAATTCAGACTTTTTCCAAATCGGCATCATGATGTAGTTATTTTGGCATCCTTTTGATCTGTTTCTTGCAATTAAATCACAGCAAAATCTGTTTATTTTGGGATCATACCACTGTAATAAGTACAGCAGTAGGTACCCACCACAACACAGACTCCAACACAAACTCCACGTAAGCACAAAAAACCCCAAAAGTTTTATCTTGTGAAGCCCGTCTGGCTTCATTAGCGCATTGATTCAACGAAATAAGAGTTGTGATGGAAACTATCACGTCAATAATGAAGTGTGGCAACACATCTTATTTATAATATTCCGTCTAGTTCACTCACCCTTGCATTATCATCTAGTAAATGTAGCTATGCTGACTCGGTGAAAGCTAGACAAACAAGCTGGCTAGCAAGCTATCAACATTTTTTTAACAACTTTATTGAAAAGCAAGCTGTCAACATAATGCCTGTCAATCACGTTCAGTCTTGTCTGTGTCACGTCACTGTTTTGGCCGATGCTTGCTTGCGCAAGTACAAACGCGAGCGCGAGCAGTACGATGGATAATTATGGTGCAGTGCAGAGGATAAGGTGGAGTTGAAGAGTCTCACAGCATAAGGAAAGAAGCTGCTCTGTAGTCTGCTGATATGGTAGCAGATACTCCTGTATCACTTGCCTGATGGCAGCAGGGTGAACAGGCTGGGGAGGGAATTATCTTTTATTATCCTTCAGGCTCCACACAGGCACCTCGCCTCACCGATATCACTGATGCTTGGTAGATGGGTACCAATGATGCTCTGGGCAGATTTCATCACCCGCTACAGAGCCCTCTTGTCCTGGACCGTGCACATTCCATGCCAGTGTGTAATGTTTCCAGTCAGGATGCTTTCTATTGCTCCTCTGTAAAAGTTGACAAGAACTTGGCACAGAAATTTTTCCGTCTTAAGTTTCCTTAAGAAATACAGTCATTTCTGAGCTTTCTTTACCAGGGTGGAGATGTGTGATGATTATGACAGGTTATCTGTGATCCTGATTCCCAGGAACCTGAAACTCTTCACTTGCTCCACCTCAGCTCCACTAATGTAGGCAGGGGAGTGTGTCTCCATCTCCTTTTTCCTCGATCAGCTCGTTTGGTTTTGCTGGCGTTGAGCAGTAGATTGTTCTCTGTGCACCACCCTATAAGGTTATTAATTTCCTTGCGAATGAAGTCTCATTCTTTATAATCCGACCGATGATGGTGATGTCATCCGCAAACTTCACAACAGAGTTCTCTCCATGTTTGGGATTGCTGTTGTGGGTGTACAGCGAGTGGAATAGGTGTGACACACCGTAACGCCACACCGTAATGGCACACCATAACGTAAAGTGATGTTAGGCAACATGAGGTTTGTAAAATAATTAGGAAACCATTTTTATGAAAATTTGATTTGACCCTGCTAAAGGAAAATAAAAGTATACTGTGGGATCAGACCACTAGCTAAACAACGGCACCTACAATTATGATGACGAGAAATGTATAATTCATAGTATAAATTCATATTATAAATCAATAGGCAATTTCAACCATTATTGAAAAATTACTACATAGGCTAACGTCTTACCCTCCTTCTCTTGGAAAAATCGCAAAAGATTGAGTTGTTTTTTTCCACCTTGACCTGTACGCTCTGCCATTTCTCTTTTACTCTTCCTGCTGTAAGCGCTGACCACCAAGCCAGCTTTGCTCACAGTTACTCTCAGAAGGGTTCTTCTCACATAGTGGATACTGACAGTGGTTGGTCATCTGGAGGCAGAGTAGACTTGACAGCTGACTCTTTCTTGAGGAGATCAAAGCGAGCATAAACTGTGTTAAGCGGTGTTGTATGTTTCCTTGTCACCTTTTTTGGCTCTTGATAGGGCCCTCACTTCTCCATTCATCCAGGCTTTCTGGTTGGGGAATAATTTTATTGTTTTTGTGATCACTACATCAGCAACACATTTGCTGACATATGATGTCACTGATGATGTATATTCCTCAAGATTGATGTGGTTCTCCTGGGTAGCAGCATCTCTGAACATATGCCAGTCTGTGCACTCAAAACAATAGGTAAAACAGTTCTGAGGTCTGTTTGAGTAAAATCACCAGCTACAATAAAAATAACGTCCAGTTGTTTTGTCATGTGCCTGCTGATGACCTCATACAGTTCCTGTAATGCATTTTGTGAATTTGCATCTGAAGGTATGTAAACAGCAACAACAAAAACACTGGTGAATTCTCAGGGCGAGAGACCAAGCATTATTAATGTCCAATCCCTGTACTTCCTTTCCAATATTGATGAGTGTATTTCTATGACAGGCAATATGTGCTTATGTAATTAAAGCGAAAAAATAACAAATAAAAACAAAAATGTTGCAGAGTTTGAGGGAACTACTGGCCGCCACATCTGCACATCCCATCACGGCGTGCCCAGTAAGCTATATAATATCAGTGATGATTCTGGCAAAGTAATCCAACTATATTCATATTGGTTCATGTCTAACCATCATTTCTATTTCCTTAATACTTTTAATGCTTTCTACCCTGTCCTATCAAATTCCTAGCAGTGTACATTATATACATAAATATGCACACTGACTTTATCTCATGAGATATGATGAGCTTTCTCTAACTGTAACTAACTTCCTCTCCACTGTAAAATGTTTTCTTCCAATCCAAATCTGTTTTCTCTCTGAGTGGAGGGTTTAATAAACTTTTATTTCCAGAACTCTGTGATTTGGGAAATAACATAGTACTGATGGAATATACAAATGGGTGACAAATTAAAGGAAAAAACAACATAAAGTGTCTTAGTAAGGTGTTGGGCCACCACGAGCCACCAGAACAGCTTCAGTGCTCCTTGGCATTGATTCT
>NTHP01000021.1:1189489-1223391 GCA_003416845.1 Oplegnathus fasciatus
CAAGTCTCTGAACTCTGCTGGAGGGGTGAACACCATTCTTCCAAAAGATATTCCCTCATTTGGTGTTTTGATGATGGTGGTGGAGAGCGCTGTCTAACATGTCGGTCCAAAATCTCCCATAGGTGTTCAACTGGGTTGAGATCTGGTGACTGTGAAGGCCATAGCATATGATTCACACCATTTTCATACTCATCAAACCGTTCAGTGACCCCTCGTGCCCTATGGATGGAGGCATTGTCATCCTGGAAGAGACCACTCCCATCAGGATAGAAATATTTCATCATAGGATAAAGGTGCTCACTCAGAACAACTTTGTATTGATCTGCAGTGATCCTTCCCTCTAATGGGACAAGTGGACCCAAACCATGGCAGCAAAATGTCCCCTACAGCATAACATAGCCACCGGATCCCTGCACTGTAGGGGTGAAGTATTCAGGTTTTACCTTTAATTTGTCACCTGTCCATAATTCAAAAGGAGGGGATGTTCTCTGTAATAATTGTAGATAGAGTAAATACAACTTCCTTCCAAAATACTTAAAGTTTTGGGCATTTCCATATCATGTGAAAAAATAGGCCTCTCTCTTTATTACAGTGCCAACACAGTTCATTGTTATTTAATTTCATAAGTTTGAGCTTTCTCAGGGTCCAATATGTCTTGTTGATAAACTTAAAATTAATTGTTTTGTTTCATACTGAATTTGATATTTTATATATTTTCTGCCATATTGATGATTGATCTATATATCTGGATCTATGTTCTCTTTTAGATCTTTCTCCCAGATCTTCTCCAAGGAGTTGTGGGTAATATCATTCAAACTGTTTATAATCTTGTACATTTTGCTACTTATATGCATTTTCTTTCTCATTATTGTTATTTTCAGTATTAGTTATTTCCAGGGGTTTTATAAGTTCTCCAAGAAATTGTGTAAGTTGTGATCTGATTTGCAAATATAGCCAGAAGTCTTTACTTGTCAGATCAAATTTGCTTTTCAGTTGATCGAAGGACATGTGTTGAGATACTGTACAGGATTCAAACACAGCAGTCATACAGTATATTGTTGATAGTGTTGAGTTGAGTACCTTGGAGCTCCTTTGACCTGACTTGCAGATATATCCCACCAAGATGTTAATCAGCTCCTGCAGAAAGCCTCTGGTCATCTCCTCACCGCCTGAAGTTGGGAGCAGGTCTGTGTGCACGTGCGCACACACACACACACACACACACACACACACACACACACAGACATACAGTATACAGTATATCTCATTCAAATGACAGTTGCCTAACCTGGGAGAAATGGCACGTCTTTGTACAAACATAGTTAGCCATCAGAAGCTATACAAAGCTGGCATGAAATAAGCCTGTTTACTTACACACACTGCTAACACAGAAACTATCACTTTACCATTTGATTTTCACTAAATTCACTGCAGTGTTGTCGCCCTGTTTCCACAAAATTACATTCATATAATACTAATTTTCTACAGCAAATATGTTTTGTCAGCAATGCATTACATTTTGATTACATTGTTTATCAACATAATAAATATATAATATCTTCAACTTAATACTCTTGGGAAACTACAGTTTGATCAACTATTCTCTCATTTCTTTATTCAAATTTAGATTTTGTCCGTCATTATCTGTGCCAATTTAATTTAAGTTAATTGTATTATGCCCTTTTTTGTAATGTATAGTTTCCTTTATTGCTCTTTTTTCTATGGTTCTATTGTGTTCTGTATAATTAAAAATCTATTATAAACAAAAACTCTTGGCAGTGGCCTCACAAAACTTTCATACCTACAGTATTGCTCTTGAATCACTTCTACCACTATGAGATTATGACAGTCCCGCCATGTGACCTAAATGTCTGTAGTTAGCTCAAGCTTAAGACAGTTTCACATTTTGATAAGGGATACAATAAACCATTAAACATCCTATTTGTGAATTACTGAGCCTTTATAAGTGCCTTTATAAAACAACATGACTTTTAACAGAGGGTTTATTCCCAAATCACAGTATCAATGCAGTCAACTTTTACATTACTGACACTCTACAAGTGAAGTCAAAAGATATCAGTATAAGTTAGATTATCAGCAGGAAAAAACTACCTTAAAACATTAAAAGACTTATTAATAGTAGGTTTTTGAAGTACTTTTTAAGGTACGTCTGTTGTTCATGTTAGCTGACACAGACAGAGCTCTGACTGTGAATGGCATGTGGCCTATGTATTTATTAATTTGTTTATTTTCAGGATAGAGGATTTTCAAATGTTTTGAGTCTTAAAATAACATTTTCTGTTCCAGCTTCTGTTTTGTGTCATAGAACTTATTTCCAGTATCAGCCCAAAGCTAGCATTTTAAAACCCACTGAAAGTGCATCTAGTTTGGTTTATAGTCATCCTCTAGTTTGGCCCACAATAAAAGAATTTCTAGAAGACAGAGAATGTCCAGAACCCCTTAACATGCTTAATACGATCAATTACTTGATTGGGGTGGTTAAGATTAACTTTGCACAACCCTCACACAACCAAAGACTAACTCATTAGTGACAGAAGCCTCCAGCCCTGACTGCCCCTCAGACTGTCAGGAGGACCACACCTGGTGTGATCCTGGACAACCTGAGCTCTCACCTTTGCTGTAGATACTGCTGAAGTCAGCAGGTGTCTGTCTTCTGTTGCTGACTGCTGCTGAGTCCTCATGCTGTTTGTCCCTCACAGCTGATTTATCAATGACTCTGTCTGAATGAACAATACATACATGTTTGTCAGCAAATGAAGGTATGAATCAGGAAGTCAACCGCTTTCTTTTTTGCCTCTACTGACAGAAGCCTCAGTTTAAACTATTTGACATATTGTTTTCCAGTCATAACTAGTCCTGCAAGATTTGGTTCTGTCTCTATTTGACCCAGGAGAGGGCTTAAAGCTGAAATCCATAGTGTTTTAGAGACTCTCATCTTACTTTGCAACTGAGAAATGTTCTGCTTGACAAGCTCGCTGCCATCTAACTGAAGTACTTCAGTAAATCATATGTTGACAGTCACTTACTTATGAACATTTTTACTGCAGACCAACAACAATCAGGTAAAATATTTTTACATACATCACACTACATACTCATTCAGCTTTGCTTAAAGGTGTAGTCTACAATTTTAATCCAATACACTTTTGGTCAAATTCAGCAAATATCTCCTCACGGTCCGCTAGCTGTCTGCCCTGTGTGTGCGCTAACAAACAGTCTGGTGTTCATACATAGCCCTGGCTCTTTGTCACAACTCGTGCTTGTGCACAGGACAAACTAATGCTGTGCGTTACTCGTGCGAGTTTGAGTGCTGAAGAGTGCTGAAGGTAGGGGTGTATTTGTTTGGCTGTTGAGTTCAAATATCAACAAGCTTTCTCCAGAATCATAGGCTACACCTTTAAGTTTGAATGTGTGGACATTTACAGATTGCAGTTCTATTTCTATCTATATCTATCTATATCTATCTATCTATACATCATGGTGTGTCACCAGCTGTATTTGACATGCCTGCTCATATATAATGGCTGTAGATTCACACCTCGTTTTTATTCAAACCCAGCAATAGATAGGTTGGCCATGAAAGTATGGAGAGAAATCAGACTGAAAATGGTCACAAATGTGTAAATAAGATTTACAAATGTGTGCAACGATTTGTGCGTAATTTTGGGTACACACAAATGTGTGTTCCAATCCACACACAAATACCAAGCAATTTGAACACATGTAAAACACCTTTATAAATGCACACACCGCAACCCGAATAAATATTAATATTTTAGGTACAGATTTTTAACTTCAACTTCACAGATCTGATCACTTTCACTTTTGAAAAGCTTCCTGCCTATACAAAGTCTAAAAATATTTGTGACATTCTTTTGTTTTTATTTACAGATTGTTAAATGTGTGTGCACAGATCGCCTGATATGCATGGATCAGGTTACATTTGCGAGTGGAGTTTTGAGACTCTTTTCATGGTTTCCAGATCCACAAATGCATGCTGTGTTTAAGTGCTAGTGGAAAACTGGGACATCTGGGCTTTTGGTGAATTCATGTGTAATTTCAAAGTGGGAAAGACATTTTTCTTAATAGCTCGTCACCCCTCAATTAGAGCACATACATTTACCAACTATAGACTATATACAGTAGCCTATAGATGTAAATACATGGTTTACATAAGCTTAAATTCATCAGTGGGTCATAGGCTCAGTCACCATTGTGTAGCATCATTTGGCGATGGATAGTGACTTAACAGACATTTATTTAAATGAAAATCTTTGAGATTACAACGTTAAAGTCTTATTCTTCATATTTTTGTGGAAAGCGTGTTTTTTAAAAGACACTAAAAAGTCTAAAGGATGTTGAATGCTGGTGAATACAGTATCTTGGGGCTGAAGGGTGTGGTGCTACGATGTATATTTTGAATTCAATATCATTTGTATATGGTGGTGAAGAAAATGTAGAAATACATGCCATTCATTTTGATTTAGCATGTTGTGGAGGCTGGAACAGGGGCCGAAGGCAGGGGGGTTGCGGTACTCACGTCCCACCCCTAGAGCCCTCACACTTTTAAAATCGCTGCTTCACCCCTGTCCAACAGGGGACTGTCTTGGGCCCCCTACAGTTTTATTATATGTGAATGACTTGGAATGTGCTTGCTGCAAAAAATTACTCAAACAGATGAAAGAAATGATCAAAATAGTGAATTAATTTTCTTTTGATCGACTAATCAATTATCAATAATCAACCTGTTGTCATAAATTAAGAAATTGGAAGCTGACTTACACACAATGTAAGAAAAACACTTTGTCCCATGCAACAGACAAACAACATCCTCCTGTCAATTGTACCACTTGCTGAAAAACATCTATCTATCTATCTATCTATCTATCTATCTATCTATCTATCTATCTATCTGTCTTCTTTTTTTCACTCTACCACTCTCTCTCTCTATCAAGGGCCTATCAAGGGCATTAGTGGTCAGGAAATTTATCTCTTAAACATTTTGCATATTATTCAAATGAATAGAAGTGTAATGTTTTAATGAATAACCACCAACGCTGCTTACTGTGATGGACAGAAGTTTGAGTACAATCAAAATTTCTTTTTAAAATTATAGTCACATATTGGAGCAGGTCATTGAACTGATGTTTCAACTGTAAAATAAAGTTTCTCTTTTTTTTTCTTATTATAAATTTTTCTATAGTATGTATGTGGAGCTTTTTTTATAAACAACATATTTCTGGAGGTCATGGCACTCCAATATTTTAGAAAGTTTAAAGTCACTGTTGAACTGCTGGGCAATGGGGGTGAGCTGTTATTCAGACCAGTTATGTCTGCAATGATTTCGTTATGTGTTTATTTCACTATTTACACTAATTTATGTAATTTCCCAGCAGACAAGGTAACTGTATGCATCAAACAAGTGTAAACAAGTTTTTTGTAAATACAAAAGAAACACCGTTTCATTTATGTAGCCACTGTGCTTTTTAATGTGCTTTTTATTTTCCTCATTCAGCTTTGCCAAGGCAACAAGCCCTGATCAATCCAAACTCCAGTTAGAAAAGAAGCATTTTAAAAGTTGTTTGCTTGTGGTCTTGCAGACAGACCTGGCAGAGCATGAATTCAGACTTTTTACAAATCGGCATCATGATGTAGTTATTTCGGCATCCTTTTGATCTGTTTATTGAAATTAAATCACAGCAAAATCTGTTTATTTTGGGATCATACTGCTGTTGTAAGCCAGATTAATTCAGCTGACGTATGACTTGCTAGATACAGTAAATATTTATTGATTTTGACACGCCAATTATGAAACTGCTACTCACCGGAGACAGATGGCCAATATTCACAATAAACAGTAAATGGTAGAGCCACCAACCCAGGTCGTCAAATATAGACGCTTTAGCCGCGTTTCCACTAAACTTCGGTATAATATGTCCCAACTCATGCTCGTGCACAGGACTAACTAATGACAAACTAATATCAACAAGCTTTCTCCAGAATCATAGACTACACCTTTAATCAACATTTCCATTGCTTTCAGACTTTACTCTTCAAGTGACAGCCGAATTGGTTTTCATCTGATACACTGAATGAGAATTCAACACTTCCAGTGCTTAAACTGAAACTTTATCTCTTTAAATGATTCAACTTTAACTGTAACTCTCAAATCAAACAGATTTTATCCACTATGTTTTTAATGCTTCATCATTTTCAGGTATGTTGTTGAGCACATGCTTTCAAACAGTGGAGCTGTACAATACAATTCATCTAAATGCTTAAATCACTGCACTATACAATTGGATACATAATTTGTAGTATATTCACATTTACACTTGTATACACATGTATGGAATAGAGTTTCATTAAATTACTCTTACCTGGCAGCTGTAAGAAATCCATATCAATACAAATCAGTGTCAGTTCATCAGAGATGTTTTAGTGCTTTTTAGTTCAGTCCCACTGAAACTATTCTCCAGTCAGATGAGATATCCCAAAAACATATTTCATTGAATCTTCTTTTGCTAGAAATACTCTATGTGGATAAACCTGATAGCTGCTTAGAAGTCTGTGAGAGTAATTCATCCGACCTGAGACACACAAACAGTGTGGTGTCAGGCTTCTGCATTTAAAGAGAAACAGGTAAAGGGAGGTGTGGTCTGCAGCCAGCAGACCACACCTCCACCTCACTAAATAGCAGAAAGCAAGAACACTTGCATGAGCTTTAGTAATATGACACCATGTAGAGTTATGGATTTTGCTCCAATTTGATCAAAGGATAGGTTTGCCCAAATTTAAAAATATATATATTTTCTCACTTCCCTCGTTTGAGGAATCCCTCCCTGAGATTTCAGCCTCCACCACAATACAATGGAGGTGAATGGCCTTTTGTTGGTGGTGTTCATAGCATTGAAAGTTTTCAGAACAATGTTCCTGTTTTGCTGGATAATCCACAGAACACACAACAGTTTTTATCAGGACTATTTCTTCTGTAGAAAGTAGTTCTAAACTGTTCACTGCGTGTTCTGTAAAAGTTAGTGAGTATGTCTGGCAGCAGGACGGTGTATGTGGGATTGAGTCAAAATAAAGTACAGTGTGTGTGTTCATAGTAATGAGGGAACATGTCACCTACTGCAACAGTGGGGCTCATTGATGTGTTTTTAATAGTTTCTGAACAACGATGCTCGATGGCACAGAAGATAAATCAGGCTTTGGACAATTATTCTTCTTGTCATATATTCGTCTGTGATGTGATTGCTCTTAATGTTTTGAGAACTGCAACCTTTTTTAGTAACACTACATAATACAGCCTGCAATTTATAATGTAATTTACTGTGCAATTCCTCTGAACTTACGGTGTAATTTCATTGTATGAATCAGTACATATAAGATATGTACTGATGAAGTTCTTACTGGTACTTAAATTTAGGTACAGCGGAACAAGGAAGTAGCAATTGGGAATTTTAGAGGAAAGGAGAAATAAATTATTCTGTAAGTATTTTTGTAAGTACTGGATACCTACGGGGTGCAGTACTTGTAAAAAGAGCCGAACCGTTGACAACAATGACATCCTGCGGTACCTCTTAGTAAGTAATTATGGTATAACTGATTTCTCAGTTGTTATGTGCTATGTACAATAAAAACAAATGTTTTTGCCCTTTTTTCATGGCAGTTGTGACAATCATTTTTTACAGGTGTGCCTTTGGGAGGCAAGCTACACCCACACTCCAGGGATTTATTATGCGTATGTCTTCTACTTCATTGTATGATTTGGAATAAGAAAAAGTCGAGAAATGGGTCCATTCTTTGTTGATCCAGTACTGCAGCAGCTCATAACGGGCAGGCTGGAATACAAAACAAACTCACCTTTCTCGAGCGCACAGCTATGGAGGGCTTGTATTGTCATGTCAGGACAAAAAATAATACAGTAATATTTGTTTTTGCACCTTCCACACCTATCACCCTTTCTGAGCATGATGTCAGCAAGGCTTTCAAGCATGTGAACACCAGGAAAGCAGCAGGACCAAACGGTATCAGTGGGTGGGTCCTCAAACTATGTGCTGACCAACTAGCACCGGTGTTCACAATATTCAACCTGTCTCTGGCTCAGTCTGTCATACCCACGTACAAGAAAACAAGACCAGCCTGNCTGAATGACTACCACCCAGTGGCACTCACCTCTGTAGTGATGAAGTGTTTTGAACAGCTGGTCAAAGATTACATCTGGTCCTCACTACTCAGCACACTGGACCCACTGCAGTTTGCCTACTGTCCCAAACAATCAACAGAAGACGCCATTACACACATCATCCACACCATTGTTTTACAAGTTATGTAACTTGATATTTGTTTGTGAATACTTATGAGACTGTTTTAATCCCATACTATGAGCCCACTCCTTTAAGTGAAAGATGGGAGGCGGCT
This sequence comes from Oplegnathus fasciatus, assembly GCA_003416845.1. Taxonomy (NCBI): domain Eukaryota; kingdom Metazoa; phylum Chordata; class Actinopteri; order Centrarchiformes; family Oplegnathidae; genus Oplegnathus; species Oplegnathus fasciatus. The sequence goes on from NTHP01000021.1 coordinate 1,197,935, forward strand.
CCCGTCTGAGAGCCAATCCCCCCCCCTTTTTTTGTAAATGAATACAAGACCTAATAATAGGATGATCCTACAACATATTTGCTAAATACAATCCAGAAGCATCTCACTTTGGTAATAACATTAAGAGCGAAGCATGGTGAGACTTTTGTATGTCATGCCATCAAAGAAAAGGTTGATGACTACAGACGAGGAAACTGAAACTGAAACTGAAGTGAGATCCAAAAACACACCTGCAATTACCGATTATTGCCACAGGTGCCGTGAAAGACAACAAAATGAAAATCTTCGAGATTACACCTTTAAGGTTTTTATACCAACCTGCAAAATTGTGGTATTCTGGAAATTATAAGATAGTATAATTACGTTGAGTAATTTAAGTGATATTTGTGCACACATACCAATCATAGGTCAAAACATTGCTAATTTGGCTGAATTATAAAAGCCAGAAGAGGTAGCCTACTAAATGAAGAATCATTAGGGAGCCCAAAGAGCCGGCTCTTATTACTGAACTGAGCCAAATGATCTGGCTCACTAAAAAGAGGGGAATTCTCATCACCAGCTTGGTTAGCTAGCAAAGATTGCTGATTGGTTACTCTGCTCTACAACAAATCACCTGATTGGTTCACTTCTGTATCATCAGGGGAACAGTATTAACCCTTTCTTTGCCACTATAAATATTTATTGTGTTAATACAGTATTTTCATGTTCAATAATGACAGTTAGTGAGAACATTTCAGCTTTACACGCTTTTTCTGAATGGTGTTAGCAGATTTGTTTGCTTCTCTAGCATATCAATCTGTTCAGCTCTGTTTATCAGCACTATACTCCTTATACTTTCTTCCGCTGTACCTAGTACTAGAACCAGCAGCGGTAGGAACCGGTAAGTATTTTATATGATTAATTAATATGATTAATACCGCGAAATTACACCGTAAGTTGCGGGGTGTTACGCAGTAACGTTAAACTGTGGGATGTATTATAAAGGGTTACCCAGTTTTTCAGAGAAGGTGCCTCTTGAAACAGTGTGGGATGTAGCACATGTCCGCAGCAGAAGGTGGCGTTATTGGACCTGCACTGGTTAACAACTGCAGTTAGAAGTCACGAAGAAGAAGAAGCAGAAGCGGCTGATGCTGGGCGGAGCTCGAAGGAGGAAGTGGAACCACAACAGCATAACTCCGTATCTATTTGTTATATTTGTAGAAATGCACCTCAGCGTCCCCACGTTTATTCCTTAAGTGCCTGAGGTAAGAATGTTCAATGGGTTTGTATTGCGAACTTGTTCACAGGCGGTGAGATATTGTTAGCCTTTTCCCCTCCGTTGTTAGCTTGCTTATGCTATTATTGAGCTGGGAGGTTGAACTTCATCTGTAGTGTTAACGATAGCTTTACTAATGTGTTGTTTGACACTTTAGATGTTACAGTGACTAGTTTGTCCGGCTGCTGTTTCCCAGCTGTCAAAATAAAAACTACGCTAATATAACGTTAGCTAATGTCATTACATTGTCACCCTGTAACGCTTTATTAACGTTACTTTAAGCTACTGAAGTCATTTAACAATGTTTTACAGCTGAATATATTTAAGAAAATTCAAGAAAGGCTGTGTCACAGCTGTCCTTTTATGCTTTCTGCTCACATCTTGTACCGTGTCCCATATTAACCGGAGGGAGGAGTGTCATGTGGATCTAGTGTGACAGAAATTCTCTTAATTTTCAGCATGAACTCACAGTTTTTCTCAGTCTCTTTGGTACATTTCTCGAATCATCCTTAACATTTGCAAAACAGTAAGTGCATTTCTCGAAACAAGTGGTACAAACAGCACCACACAATGGATTACCTGCAAAATCCCGTAACTTGCTCAAAATCCTCAGTTTGTCTCTCAAAAGTAAATATTTATGTCAATGAAGACGTCAGTATGACAAGTCCTTGTGTCACTGATTACAAACAACACAGTCAGAATGCTCAGCCATGCTGTCAGTATAACAGTGTGCTCTGTAAGTATTTTCTGATGTAAACTAAGGTTTTGATGACAATGATTGAAAATGCACAAGGCTGCACTTTGTCTGTGGCATTTATCAATTTCAAGAGTACAAAGTTACACATGACTGTATGTGGAGATTGTCATTTGTTGACAGACCAGGTCATTGTGATACAGAAAAGAAAAAGACAAACTGTTTTACAGCACTCATAGCACAAAGGAAAAGGTACAAAATTAGAAATGTAAACGTAGTGAGCTATTTTATAGAACTGGTTGATCATTGGATGATCTAATACTTCACACATTCCCCTTCATTAGTGAAAGTCAAGATTCACCTGGGAGCAATTCATCAATTCAGGACACATTTACAAACAAATAGAAATGTATAGAAAATATGCTTGACATATTCTGACAACTGGTTCAACCATTTTGCATGTAATGACTTATACAATGAACTACTGCCGAGATGTTTTGACTATTCAGCAGAGAACCAGTATAATACATTTTGATCAACATGACATAAGCAATTGATCATGTAGGAAACAGCAGACAATCGTGCATAATCATTTGTATGAATGTGTCAAAGCACTTGCACTTTGTTCAAAAGAATGAGAAACTGTTTTTATGATGATGAAGTGACGAGATGATGTGGAGGTTGAACAAGTCGTTTTGAGAATTTCAAAAAGAAAAACTGTAATACTGAAGTTGATATAGCTACATTTCTTAAACACCTTAGTGTTCCACCTGTTTATTTTTTAATTTTTCAACCAAATACACTTTTCTTACAATTGCCCTGATGCTCATCAGTGAAACTGCTCCCTGCTGTGTATTGTATGTTCACTTGCTCTTTATTGGCTCACAACACAGTTGAAAACCACTTCTGAGTATAATAATTAACTGTTGATGTAAATGTGCCTCTGGGTTTTTTTTGACTGAATGGGCCTCAACAGCCACATGATGTGGACTGCTGTGCCACAGTGTCTCCGTAGGGAGAACTTGTAGTAACCTTTTTATACCCATAGTTGCAACATGACAGGGAAACACTGAAAGTCTTACTGAATGTAGATGTTTTGTATTTGCTTTAATAAAACAGATCAATCTATTGGTGTGACATAATTCAAGAAAGTATAAGAAATCTTCTTGAAGCAATGTCCTCTTAAGTCAAATTTATAATGCATGCAAAAGATCTGTCACCGTGTAAAAGTGTATCATTTGTACAAAGAGTTATAATCTCTCTCGACACCAAATAGTATGATTATTTTAATAAGTGTGGTTTCAGACATTCTCCAGAATATTTCACTGTGTGATTGATGTGCAGGAGGTAGATGAAAAAAACATCCAGTTCAGAGACAGGACTTCTGATAGTCTGTATTTTTGTCTTTCAGCTCAAGAGTGTTTGCATGAAGCCTTTGGATACAACTAGTACTGTATACTACTGAGCAACACTATGGAGGAGACAAGTCGGGAGGCGGTTGCCACAGCGGTGCAACGTGTGGCAGGGATGCTACAGCGATCAGACCAGCTGGACAAAGTGGAGCAGTACAGAAGAAGAGAGGCCCGCAAAAAGGCGTCTGTGGAGGCCAGGCTGAAGGTGATGTGTTATCAGACAGTACAGTATAATTCAGTATACACACATCTATCCATTCTCTGTTCTATTTAGCAACAAATGTTTTGTCAGTAAAATGTCAGAAAATAATGAGAAATCACAAGTTCTCTTAAATTGTGAACTATCCCAAACCCAAAGATTGTCAGTTTCAAATGTTAAAAAGGAGTAAAGCAGCAATTCCTCACCAATCCTCAGAAGCTGGAACCAGGGAAGGGTTGGTATTTTAGCTTGATAAATGATCAGTAATGATTATCAAAATTGTTATTGATTCATTTTCAATTGAATGAAAAAAGATTTATTTACTAACCGCTTCAGCACTAAAACAATTTCTCGAGCAATCACAAAAATAATTGATAATTGCTAATGAAATTACGTTTGTCAAGTTGTCATGACCCTCTGTGGTCTCAGAGGATTAAGGTAAGGTCAGTCAAAATACCAGCAAAGTTTGAATGTTACAATAACGCAATAAATACAGTTAACTTATGCTTCATGTCAGTTGTTGTTGTAAAATTTCACTGGAATGAAATTCTCTTCCGATCCTACCCGGACTATGTCTCCTCTCCTGACTTTTGTCACTGCCAGTTCCATCCCATCGTTATGTCAGTTGTGATCTCTTCAATTTCACAGTTAAGGTTCTGTGCTAACATCTGGGTATGTTTACCTCTGATGAAAATGTATTATTCATTTTAAAATAATAGGTTTATGTTGGGGCTTCTGCATTGGACCTCCCTAACCTGTAGACCTCTGATCTGGCTCCAACAGGCATATGTGTAACAAATTTATTTTTTTTATCTCTTCCACTCCTGAGTGACAGTGTAATAGTCCTCCCATCAGATGGGAACCATTGGATTCCAAATAGCATGTCAGCCTCCGGTGCACACCTTTTTCATTTGTAAACAGTCTCTTATTGTTTGGGTAGAGATCCCTATTATTTGTTCTTGATTACAGCTATGTAATAATCATTTATTATATTTAACAGTGACCAAGCTTACAGTATGCTGTTCTGCATGGTAATGTGATAAATACTCAGTAAGAAAGCAAGCATTTATCATATACCACATTATTATTAATTTACACACAAAAAGTGTATTAATAATAATCCTAATTTAAAGATTTAATCTCAAAGATTTTCATTTAAATAAATGTCTGTTAAGTCACTATCTATCACCGAATGATGCAACACAATGATGATTGAGCCTATGGCCCACTGATGAAAGCCTGCAGCATTTGCAGTATTACAACCCGGGTGTCGGCAGGACTTTTCCCGGAAAAATCACAAGTGGCACACAGTTAGACTTTTAACAAGGCTCTTAACGCAACAGACTCGCTCTTCAACTCACCTGTGTGTGAAGCGGCTTACTGTTTTTTTCTGGTCTCTGATAGTGTTGTGAGTAAACGGTTACTATGGCCGAACAAACAAAGAAAAGATCGATGTCTATAGACGATGAAACTGAAACTGAAACTGAAGTGAGGTCCAAAAACACACCTACAATTACCGATTATTGCCATAGGTGCCGCGAAAGACAACGAAATGAAAATCTTCGAGATTACAACTTTAAGTAATTAACAATAATATCTGTCTCTTGATGGCCTCTGATGTCCTTCAGGCAGCCATCCAGTCCCAGCTGGATGGCGTTCGCACTGGACTGACCCAGCTACACAGTGCCCTGCTGGACGTCAAAGACATCCAGAGCTCACTGGCTGATGTGAGTAATGACTGGAGGCAGAGCATCAACACCATAGAGAACCTGAAAGATGTCAAGGATGCTGTAGTTCAACACAGTCAGCTGGCCTCCGCTGTGGAAAACCTTAAAAACATTTTCTCTGGTAAGTGTAGTTCAGCCCTACCTAAAAGATGTCAATGATTATGTGTCCCCTCACAGACAATATACTGTCACTATAGAAACATCCCAGGCTTTAGACAGGTTTGAGGTAACAAGCTATCCACGAAGTTTGATTTAACTTATGGGAAGGAAAACTTCTGGCCTTGACTGTGTCACAGACTAACATCTCTCCTGGTTTCTTGTGCTTTTTGTGCTCTGTGTGTCTTTGTGACTTTGCTGTGTGTACAGTACCAGAGATTGTGGCAGAGACACAGCAGCTGATAGAGCAGGCAGAGCTGCTGCAGGCCCACAGGAAGCTGATGGAGCTAGAGTGTTCACGGGATGACCTCATGTATGAGCAGTACCGTATGGACAGCAAGAACACAAGTGACATGAATCTCATCTCCATCTACTTTGAAGATGTAAGTTCAAGTGACCGAGTATTAGAGTGTTGTAACATAACTGTAAAAGATCTGAACATCATACATATCATCAACATACTTCGGGTTGTGCCAAACTGACTTTTTTTCTCTCCCCAGATACCAATTCTGATACTGATACCTAAACTCTGCGTATTGTACAAGAGAGAAAACAGACCTGATATCAGTGTTGTAAATTAAAAAAATAATAATTTAAATTTGTATTCGGCCTGTGAAAATTTTAATTACCAAATAGTGGAACCTCTATACCCCTATATGTGTTTCTGTGTTGTACTGGCTGTGACAACAAAGGTCCCTCTGGGACAATAATGTATGTATATATTTTTTCAAGATTCAAGATTTATTGTCATGTGCACAACAATAACATGGAAGCAGTCGTTGGCAGTTAAATCTTAAATTTTAAATCTAATTAATTACATGATTTGTGATTAATTAATTGCGATTAATCGCATATATCAGTATTTGCTTGGAAAAGCCCCCAAATTAAGATATTTCAACTCAAAAACATTAAATTATTGTGGCACATGATTAAAGCATTCAATAGAAATATCAAAAGGGGGCGTTAGAGCATTTTTCTAAGTACATGTCTTTTTTTATCATTGAACATAAGCCATAAGCATCACTTAGCCTAAAATGTGGCCAGAACAGTTTACAGTCAGTAGTAGTGACAGTAGTACATGAGACAGATAATCTGTGAAAAAAATCAGGCTCCTCTGGCTCCACCTACTGCCCCTAAGGCCATTTGCAAGAATCCACTGCTCCCTAGTAAAAACAACCAATCAGAGCAGGAGGAGTATCTGACGGAGTGTCAATCTATTAATTCTGCTCATACTGTGGGCAGCTCCCTACTCTCGCGCATGCGCGAACTCAGAGCAGACGCAGACACAGTGTTGTTCAGTATGGTGATGGGGGGCAGTGTTGTGGGGCTCCTCCTGAAATCCACTGATATCTCCACAGTTTTGAGTGTGTTAAGCTCCAGGTTGTTCTGAGCGCACCAGAGGGCCAGTTCAACAGACGGGTCTCCTGAAGTGCAGTGGTTGGTGTAAAGGGAGAAGAGCAGTGGGGAGAGCACACACCCCTGGGGGGTGCCAGTGCTGATTGACCGGGTGCAGGATGTGACGTTCCCCAGTCTCACCTGCTGCCTCCTGTCTGTCAGGAAGTATGTGATCCACTGACAGTTGGTGGCTGGATTTCATGACGACAGATGTCAGGGTGACGGGCCTATAGTCATCTAATCCTATGATGGATGGTTTCTTGGGGACCGGGATGATTGTGAGGCGTTTGAAGCATGAGGGAACTTGAGGGGGCCAGCTTGTCAGCACAGACTTTCAGACAGGAGGGTGACGCGCCGTCTGGGCCAGGTGCCTTTCTGATCTTCTGTCTGTGAAAGAGCTGGTACACATCCTCTTCACAGATCCTGAGTGCAGGTGGGGGATCAGTGGGGAGGGGTGAGGGGGTGGCACAGGGTGCAATTGGTTGTGTGATGTCAGAGCAGGTGAAGGGTGTGAATGATGGCTATCAAACCTGCAGTAAAACACATTCAGGTCATCGGCTAGTCTCCACAGTGTGGGGGGATGGTTTCCTGTAACTGGTGATATCCTTCATTCCTCTCCACACTGACGCAAAGTCCTTGCCTGTAAACCTGTTTTGGTGCGGGAAAGTATTATGGAAGTATGGGACGTGCTACCAGATGATAGGTAGCTGATTTGTAACCCTTACCCATACCACATTGGTTTTGCTGCCCTGCATGTGCTTGGGATTTATCGACTTTTTCAGCCACCCATATATTGAAAGCAGCCAGAACTGGAGCTACCCTATTTATCAATCATAATTAATTGTGTATATATATATATATAAAACCTAGCCTATAACCTATATTTCTCATTAAGCCATATTCTTGAATGCCTTGTTCGTCTTTTGACTAGAATGCTGATAACGTAGGCTAGACTTCCCATGTCCATTTCAGATTCAGATTCAGCTTGCGGATTCAGGCTATGGCTCTAGCCTATACTGTTATAATGCCCTTTTAATAATGTTATTTTATTTGCATTAGCCTTCTTATGAATTTTGCTATACAGTTGTCTACCATCAGTTCCTTATGTTGTAATGGAGACGCATCAGATAATTTAGCCCCGTAGGCTAGCCTACTGACGCTGCTAGAAGACTTGCCTTTCTCTTAGGCTACTAATTAAAGCCACAAATTGAAAACCATACACTTCCTTTCTTGACCATGTAACAATAATATGTATAATAACAAAACAATCGGAGACGAAAATATAGCCCCACTGTGTATTAAAGTAGGCTAATCAATTAATCATGTCTTGGTGGATGCGCACATGTTCAACTTTAGCTTACCCACAAGCCGACGTTAGATTAACACCAAAATATACATTTAGAAACGTAACAAAATACCCCCAGTTACGGGAGTCTTAATGTCGAGTAAGCAATAGAAATAGTAAAAATACGAATAAAGTTAATCAAGATTGCAATCAAAGTTTGTGATGAGGAAGGAGTGGTTCAAAAAGAAGCATCCCGCAATCTCACCACGCCGATGAACGAGAAGAAAGCAACAACCCACATCTTCTGACATCGAATAATCCACAAACAAAGTTTATTCCCGCAGCGAAGAATCGTGACAGTTTTCAATTAGATGAGCCTGAACGTCGTGTTCACTTGCATGCGTACACTCATTTCCTCTCATCCCCAGCACTTGGCCTGTGAATATGTCCTATCCGTCTCCATCATACAATATAATCAACTGATATCACACACAATGCATAGCATAATTCAAGAGGAATGGAAAGAAAATAACACGTTATTATTAAAAGAAAATAACATGCAGATAGACTTTTAATGTGTGGCTATTACAGTGGGACATGGGGTTTTGAAGGGTTTTGTCACATTGTTGTATGTGGGCTACATTTTGTGAGGGCCACAGCCTCCTCCTCCTCATCCTCCACTCCTGGAGTCAGAGCCACTGCACCTGTAGCTAGTCCCACAGAAAAAAACCTGAAGCGGGTATCTGGTATAACCAAGCGTCAGGCATATGCTTTCACTGCCAAAAAGCAGAAAAAGTGAAAAGCACTCAAAAGACTTTTTATTATTATTGTTCTACAATGCTGGTGCTGTTTGTTTTCTTTTTTTGTTTTATTCTGGTAAGTGATAAGAGACTCACTTAAAACAAAACATTGTTTTGTTTGGTGTTGTAATAAGATTAAAACGTAATAATACTAACTTACTACAGTAATAGCCAAAATAGAGTATAAAATATGTATGTATAATGTAATAGCAGCAGCACTACAGCCAGCTTTCTCTAGATGGACAACCCTATAGTTTTACAATGTAGGGCAGTTACTCTGGCCTGACTTTGATACTGCAACATCATAGTACATAAGTTGATAAGTAAAGACATTGTGTGAATTCCTACTATAATAGAAAATGTTTGTCTCATGCTTCATTAAATGTCAACTTTGTTAATCAAGAAAACAACGTTACATTTTTTGATCCAGTAGTGTTGTTAAAACATTTTATAAAGCCAGGGGGATTTCATTTTCCTCAAACCACAGTTCAATACAACAGCAATCTATAACTTGATTTTCACCTTGGTTGCTCAGTTTCTGAGTAAAACCTTTCATAGTCACCTTTTTCTCTTCATGTGTCTTCCTGTCTGACCTGTGTTGTGTTGTACCTCACCTCCCTTTTTGTTCCCTCCAGGGAATTGTTGTAATTTGTTTCCCTGCACTGCCACTGTTCTTTGTCTTCCTTTTTTGTATCTATAATAATACAGTTCTACCTTCCAACACAAATCGTTGGTACTTTTCTTCCTCGTGCTGCCACGTCTTTACAGGGAGAATTGTCATTGTAACTTTGTCTGTGAATGCCATACTAGGGCACACTACTTCCTGCAATGGCTCCAAATGTTGCCAGTGGATGTACTAAATCATGAAGTGTGTAATCATCCAATATGGACATAATTCCTAGAGATACCGGGCTGGTTAGACCCATTAAATTAAGACCCAAGTTGAAATATACTGAAATTACCTTTTAATTTTTAGAATGGAAAAACACATGGGTGATTTTTGATATTAGATTGATCTAAGTTGACCAATAAAACATGGTTGGTAAAACATGAGGCCTTCCTTAAGTATTTATGGATTATTATCATCATACTTCCCTTAGGTCATTGTACTGAAAAGTGATCACACATCATCTTGTGTCTTTCAGGATCAACTGAAATCTTCACCCCTTCTCGCCTTCTAAAAGCCCTCAAAGACTTGGAAAAAGAAGAGCAGACAAGTTAAGAAGCTCCTGTAGTGCTCCCTCCACAGCCCTCATACAGCAGTAATACCAAACTGACTTCTCTTTCCCTCCCCTCTACTACCCCCGGCATGACACATTAAATATACACATCATCTTGTATACGATTCAGTTGTCGTTAGCTGAGTGTGCTGATTGGAAGAGATTGGATTTGTGTTGATTGTTGTCTACTGTATATTGTGGGATGTTTATTTATTTGGAAAAGTAATGTATGTGAAGTAGTTTAGGTGACTGGATGAGATTCAGCGATCATGGGCTATAAATGAAAACTGGTCAAAGAGTATACTGGGACAAATATTCCACTGCTTTACAGTTAAAAAGGAACCAAATGGACTTTTTCATTGAAGACTCATGGATTTGACACATTATCTGTGTATTTACAGGTATTCCATCCCCTAACAATAAACCTCCATCTTCTTGTTTTATTTGTTGAGCATGCTAGTTTTTGTGTAGCGCTTTCCATACAGTAGTAACCATGCCATATTGTACAAATCATCAGCTTTACAGTGACTTGTCAACAGAAATGCCAACGTAAATCCACTCTGATGGTATATTTAGCTGTAGAATAAGCATTTTGAAAGAGATATATACTGTATAGTTGGAGTGTCTCTTGTGCATTATCTCAATAGTCAGCAGTTTTTTTGGCAGTGTATTTTTCTCCTGTAGAGAGTTTCCTTTTGGGTCCCAGTGTTTAACCATAATGTGGTCATTGGTTATTGTTGTATCGTGATTCTCTGTAACTAGTAATCCACTGTGTATAAAGAGAGATGTCAGTGACAAGTCTGTGCTTTTATGTCCACATCCATGAACAATACTTGCTGCAGGATGTGTGTTAAGCTAATAAAGTGGCTTCCAATAAACTCTTTGTTAAGTTTTTTTCTGCTCTCTTCCCTGTGAGGTCAAAATGAATATGACACAGTTATGAGCTCTCTGAAGTACAAGGTCTGAACATACAGTATACTGCAGATTGTAGCTTTTAAAGCAGCTGTGGCTCAGGAGGTAGAGTGGGTCGCCCACTGATCACACTCCTGTCCATGTGCTGAGTTGTCCTTGGGCAAGACTCTGAACCCCAGTGGTCAGGCCAGCACTCTGCGTGGTAGCTTGTCGCCGTTGGTTGTGAGTGTGTGAGTGAATGAGTGGCAAAAACCTTGTAAAGCACTTAAGAGTGCTATAAATGCAGCTATTTACCATTTAGTGGTGGAAATATTATTCAAATACTTTACTCAAGTAAAAGTCAAGGTAATTTTATTATATAGTAAAAAATCCCTAATTTGTCTCAAAAGGCTTTACAGCCTTTACAGTGCATCAACCTCTTTCCTCAGACCATACAATAACAACAAGTAAATAAAATACTAAGAAAGTATCAAAAGTAAAATTCATACATCCATTCATTTTCTGCTGCTTCTCCAGTCCAAGTCACTGTGGAACAAGCAAAATAAGGTAGGTCAGATGTCCCTCTCATCAGCCACATCCTCCAGCTTTTTCTGGGGGTTGCTGAGGTGTTTCATGGCCAGATGGGGTATAATCCATCCAACGTGTTCTGGGCCTACCCTGTGGTTGGACATGCCTGGATAGCCTCCAGAGGGAGGCATCCTAATCACATGCCCAAACCATCTCAAATGACTTCTTTCAATGCAAAGAGCAGCGGTCCACATGCTCTTTCCAGATGTCAAGGCTCATCACACTGTCCCTAAGGTGTTGTACCTGTGAGGAGAGAGCTGGATACATTCCAGTTCTTAAATACAGTCACAAACACAGCGTGTAGCAATTACCTTTTGATACTTTGATTTAATGCAAATATTTGAAAGTGCACCAATGAAGCACATTATAAACTGAACTGATAAGGGCTCCAAGCTTTTTATATATCTTGTCACCCTGTTTTGTGAAGGGGCCCTGTGCCAAAATCTAGTTTTATAACCTTAATTATTTCAGGATATATAAGCTTACTTGTTATATATTCCTTAATAAATGTATGTGTAGTCAGATTGTTCTTAGGTCTTCTAGACTTAGAAACAAAGGCAATAGGGTCTTCGCAGTTAGGGCTCCTAGACCTTGGAATGACTTAACAAGTCACTTGGTTCTGTTATCCACTCACTTGGCTTTTCCTACCAGCTACAGCTATGCAGATGACACTCAACAAATTCTGTCTTTTCCCGGGTCTGAAATGCAGATGGCAGCACAAATCTCTGTGTGTCTGGCTGACATTGCTCGGTGGATGTCTGCACACCACCTTAAGCTCAACCTCCACAAGACTGAGCTGCTCTTCCCTCAATGAAAGGCATCTTCTGTCTGTGGTGTCCCGAGCTCAGACTGCAAGGAACCTGGAGGTGACACTGGATGACAAGTTGTGCTTCGCTGGCGATACTGCTGCGACAACCCGCTCCTGCACACTCATTCTCCACATCATCAGGAGGATATGTCCATTCCTCACCCAGGGGGTGACCCAGGTTCTGGTCCAGGCTCTTGTTATCTCGCGCCTAGACTACTGCAACTCTTTCCTGGCTGGTGTGCCATCTGATCTTTGCAGCCGATGCCTACAAGTCAGGTGATTTGGAGGAGTACAGGAAAGCCAGGTATGCGCTCCGGAAATCTATTAGGAGTGCAAAGAAACATTACAGGGAGTCTTAACTATGAGGGCTCCAACTCAAGGAACATGTGGTTTGGACTAAGAACCATCACAGACTACAAAAGGAAAACCAGCAGTGCTGAGATAATGTCTGCATCTCTCCCAGATGAACTGAACATCTTCTGTGCACGCTTTGAGAACAACTTCCCGGCTGAGGAGGTACAAAACGCCCAGGACCCCTGCCCAGTGGTCATATCCAGGGCATATGTGTGCGGAAAGGATTAATCCACGCAAGGTACCTGGACCTGATGGCATCCCTGGCCAAGCTCTCAAGATGTGTGCAGATCAGCTGGCAGATGTCGACGCCATTGCCATAGCCCCCCACACTGCCCACTCCCACCTGGACCAGAGGAACTCATATGTGGGAATGCTGTTCATTGACTACAGTTCAGCATTCAATACCATTGTTCCCTCCAAGCTCGTCATCAACGCCGCCCTGTGTGACTGGATCCTGAACTTCCTGACAGGCACACCCCAGACTGTGCGTATACGCTGGACCACATCTTCCACCCTGGCTCTCAACACCCGCGCCCCTCAGGGCTGCATGCTCAGCCCTCTCCTGTACTCCCTGTTCCCGCATGACTGCGATGCCACCCACAGCTCCAACACCATCAAGTTTGCTGACGACACAACCGCCTTCGGCCTGATCACTGGCAATGATGAGACGGCCTACAGAGAGGAGGTCAGAGTCCTGACATCTTGGCGCCAGGACAACAACCTCCATCTCAGCATCAGCAAGACAAATGAGCTGATTGTGGACTACAGGGAGTGTCAGGTCCAGGGTTCACATCAGCGAGGACCTGACCTGGACTCACCACACCAACACCGTCACATAGACAGCCAGACAATGGCTCTTCTTCCTCTGCAGGCTGCAGAGGCTTAACATGGACTCCAGGACTACTCTGCAACTTCTATAGGTGCACCATTGAGAGTATCATGACTGGCTGCATCACCGCCTGGTATGGCAGTTGCACCGCCCTCAACTGTAAAGCTCTACAGAGGGTGGTGAAAACTGCTCAGCACATTACCAGGACGGTGCTGCCATCCATGGAGGACCTCTACACCCAGTGGTGTAGGAAGAAGGCCAGCAGGATCATTAAAGACTCCAACCACTGTAACCACAAACTGTTCTGCCTTCTGCCGTCCGGCAGACGGTACCACAGCATCCGGTCTTGCACCACCAGACTCAGGGACAGGCTCATCGCTCAGACCATAAGACTGCTGAAGCTTTCAAGCTCATTACTGTCACTTCACTCGCACCTTATTGATATGTATGTCACTTTACCTCATACCACTATTTCTTACTGGTTACCACCTGCTTACATCTCTGTTTATATATATTTATTACTATATATTCATTATACCTGCATACACACACACACACACAAACACAGTATGTGTATACGTACATATATTTATTTATATATATTTTACAAGCTGTTTAACTATCACAGTATATATATTTATTAGTGCAATGTCTACATTACAGTTTATTCATTTTATCTCTACTGTATACCTGCCTTTCACATGTTATATATTATATTTATACTTATCTATTATTTTATTGTGTTATATTTTATTTCATACATATTATATTATATTCCCAGTGTTGGGGAGTAGTGAACTACATGTAATTAAACTAGTAGTTTAACTACATTTTGCAGTAGCTTGCTAGTAGTTCAGCTACATTCATATTTGCATAGTGATTTAAGTAGTTAAATTATTTTTATGTCATAAGTATTCATAAGTAAGTCATAAGTATTAATTATTGCTATTTATTAGGAAATGTTCAGAGAAGTTGTTGCTATTTTAGAAGTTACCTGGCTAACTGAGCAATCCTGCTTGGTGCAATACCCCCACCTGGACTCTAGTTTCTGGAAAGCAGGTGTCTGACTGATGGACAAAACCAAAGCTGACATTCCTGCACTTTCCCATGAATAGTGGGGTATTTTATTTTGTTGTTTATGTATGACCTGTGAAGTGGGAACTTTTTGAAATAACCTCAATTGAGTGGCATTTTTTGCTGGCATGTGACTTTTTTGTGTTATATTTTGTCATAATTTCATATCACATGTACATTTGTAGTAGTTTGAACTACCTTTTCTAAGTAGCTTTAGTTAACCAAACGAGATTTCTCCCTAGTGTAGATTTGTTGTGGTTCAGATTCGTCCAGTGTGAAGTAATTGGTAGCTTGCAAAGCTATGCTTTCACAGTAGCTTTCCCAACACTGTATATTCTTAGTTTTGCACTATTTTATAGTTTATGTCTCATGTTCTCTTTATACTTGTGTGATTTTCTATTATACATATTGTTGAGCATTGTTAGAGGGAGCCTGAGAATTAAGAATTTCATTGCCAATGATTTCTTCACTGTAATTGTTGTGCGCATGACAATAAAGAACTTGAAATTAAACACTGCCAAGTCAATAAGGGGCTGCAGCTAAAATTTGTTCCAGGCCCCCTGATGGGTTAATGCAACCCTGTTTGTAAGTAGCTGTAGCTATAGCTATAGCTGTACCAAAGCACAGTACAATATTGCTCTATGAAATGTGCAAAGTACAAATATAAAGTAAAGTAGCTGAAAATGGAAAAGTAAAGTACCAGTACTTCAAAACCTACTTAACTGTACTTGTTTACTTTTCACCACTGGTGTCTTTTGATTATATATTCTGCTTATGAATATTGATTTAATCAAATGTTTCTATGCAACACATTTATTTGCCTTGATATATAATGGTCAGATCTCCCTTGAGTTTTAATGGGATCAACCTGTTTAAATAATATGTTACAAACATACAGCTGTCATTCCTCAAGGAGCCGCTGGAGGGAGCCTTTGACAAAGGCTCTTGAAAGCTGTTAAAGCGTGGGATAGATGAGGCTCTTTCATTATCAGAGCTTTGAAGCATGTGAACTCAGCTGTGATGGAAAGACTATTTTTAGAGTCATTTCCCACTAAAGCTGCACTGATGTTTTGATCAACAAGATTTTTCTGGTGAAAGAAAAAGTGAAAACAAAAAATAAATGAGCTGTCTGGATGTCTAACCAGTTAACCAGGGCAGTGGAGAATTCTCACTGACCTGTATTCTACCTGCTTAGTGAACACTATTCTGCTTGAGGATGATCAACATCAACAACCGAGACATTACATTTCCTTTCAGAAATCTTGTAGAAATAAAGCTCTGCTATCTATCTGGTACAAGCTCTGTTTATGCAACCCTGTAGTCCACTCAAGGCCGCAGGCAGAGAGGCACTAAAAGATGTTGTGAGTCATTTCAATGCTATGGAAACCAGTATTTTTCAGAGACAAAGCACAGATAGCACAGTGTGGATTACAGCACAAGCTTATATGATCAGAACATCTTGTCAAGTATATACAAATCTTTACTTTACCTTTTCTCTAAATGCACCCCCTCCACAAAGGTGTGTTTTCTCTTGTGCATTGCCATATATTTCTCTAACTAATTAGCTATATCAGTGGGAGTGCAGTTAAGATACTGAGGTTACACTTCAGAGTCAGGTGCTGTTGTTCCTGTCTGATATTTCATTGGAGTTTGGTATTTATCACAGTAGGCCACTGCATGAGATGTCCTTCATAACAAGTTATTTAGTCTTCTATTGATCTTTCAAATCTTGTTTTTATCAGAATAAGTTAATGAATGTAGCTAAAGATGGACATCATTTTACATTTCTAATAAAGTCTCTGTAGAATCTGAAATAAGGTTATATATTAAATAAGGTTATTTTGAGAATAAATTCATAGTAAAAGGTTGCTTTGAGTAGCCTCACAACATACTATAGAATGTGTTTTCATACAGTTTTGTTTTGGTTTCACAAGAATAGGCTTCAGGGATGAGAATCTAGTGGTGATTTGGCAAATTTGCGGCTTGCTAACTTCCCCACTCCTGATAAAGAGCAGCATACAGCCGCTTCCCTAAACTTAGTCTGATCCAGAGACTGTCCTAAGTGGGGCTGAGAGTCACTGTGTCACTGTGGTGGTCTGAATGGAATCCACCATCCATATCCCTTATTTGACATGCAAAAGCTGCTCTCACCCTAATACTCCATTGTGGTGAATCTTCTAAATCTAAAGATTTGAGGTTGTGTGACACTGAAGTTTCAGTGAGAGGAGTCTCTGTGTGCTCAAATCCTATTAAAACATTCTCACAGTCACAGTCAAACATTAGTTCACAAACTCAGAATCTTGTTGACACTTATTTGAGCCCATAATGTTGTATGGTTAGAAAATGCAGATTTGACATGTTTGTTTTTTAATTTTCATAATCTGTTATTCAGAATACAATGAATGTCCCTCTTCTTCCTTCTTTGTAAGCACTGATGAAAAAAAGAAGTAGAAACTCAACTTTTGGTGAAGTCTGCATGCTATTAATGGAAAAAGGAATGTAAGTCTAAATAAATTGTCTTCCTGCTTTAAAATAGAGCAATAGACTGCCACCACTTACTGTTGAAGAGAGAAATGCAAAAGTATTAGCTTACTAATTACTCCCCGTTGCTGTTCCAGGGCAAATGAACTTGTTTTATTTAATTAAGTGAAATTATTTTGATATTAATCAGAGTAATCAGCTTACACCGTCTTCATTGCAGAAACCAAAGTCACATTAGGCATATTCAAATGCTGTTTATGGTGGCCAGCTGCTTCTCAGAGGAACCCACACATTGATCTGATAAGAGCACATTCAAGCCACAGAGAAGGAAATCAGGGAGCAGGCTTACCATCTACAAGTCCACATTTCCAGTGCTAAAGCAGCCTAGCTGGGTATGCAACATCAACACCTGCTGTAGCTGAAGTTACTATGGTCCTGAAAAAGTCTGCAACAGCAACATTTACTAGTAAAGCATCAAGAGCAGTGCTGTTTGTACCTGTTTGGGAGCGCTGTGGCAAAAAGGAGCTGTGGATCCCTATTGAGCCCCCTCTTCCCATCATCTTTGTGCATTATGTATCCTGTCATCTTTGATTATACTAATTATTCAGGAATATGTTGTTATGAAATCATTAGTTGATTAATCTATTAGTTGATTGACAGACAATTGACAACAATTTTGATAATTGATTGTTTAAGTAATTTATTAAGCAAAAAAACATCCGCTGGCTACAACTTCTCCAATGTGAGGATTTGCTACTTTGATCTATCTTATTGTTCATCATACAAAACAAATGATAAGAAGACATCAAAACAAAATACAGATTGTGCTATTTCATTGATCAGTAGTTACAAAGGCAAAGAAGAAGACCGCCAGCTAGCAAACACAGATGTAAACAATGTAGGCCTCAAATTCTTCAAAAAAATCTGCTCTGCAAATGTTTTATGATAAAGGAAATTCATTCAATGCGTTTGTTAGATCTCACCAAAATACACAATTTGTTTTGATGACAAACAGTGAATGTAAACATATATAGTGTTTCTTTACAAAAAAACACCACTGCCTCAAGATTAGGAAATAATGTAGACTCTAAAGCTTCTTATCCTCTCTGTTGATACTATAATTTAGTGGTACATGTTCTAAAACAAAAGTACACTACACAAATAACTACACAAATGATCTCAAACCAACTGACACACAGTCAGCCTGAGGCTTCCAGTGTCCCTGGGGGTCCTGGGGCAGCTGCTCATATTGCCCTGTTGAAAATCCAGCCTTGGTTAAGAGAAAGTGATCAACTCTTCTCAACACTGCTACACCACAGTATGTTAGTTGTCTTTCTCTATGCATCCTGTTGGCCAGATTGCTTCATTATCGCTACACAAATCTCATAAATTCTCAACAGTTTTCCTTCGCTACCTTCTGTCCTAGCTCAGTTTATTGTGACTACTTTATTCAGCTACAAAAAAAAGCAGCACTGTTAAAACAAGCATCAGTCTAGGGATGCAACTTACAATTATTTCCATTATCAATTAATCTTGATTATTTTTGCTAATAATCAATTAATCATTTAGTCTATGAAATGTCAGAAAATAATGATAAAGGCCCATCACAATTTCCATCACAGAAGCCGAGGTGGT
Source organism: Oplegnathus fasciatus (assembly GCA_003416845.1). Lineage (NCBI taxonomy): Eukaryota > Metazoa > Chordata > Actinopteri > Centrarchiformes > Oplegnathidae > Oplegnathus > Oplegnathus fasciatus. The sequence continues at coordinate 1,216,738 of NTHP01000021.1, forward strand.
GTCATCAGATTGCTTGTTTTATCTGACCAACAGTCCAAAACCCAAATATACAGTATATTCAGATAATCCATTCACAATTAAGTAAAACACAGAAAAGCAGCATCATCAGTCAATGTGAAGCCAGAGACCACCACTTTCTGTTGGGATGTAGGTGTCTAACTGACTTAAATTTCATTCCGGCCTTTCACTGAGGTAGAGAGACATTGTGCAAAAAAGAAGAAAGTGTAAAATTATAGATTTTTGGTGACGTCTGTTCAAAGAGACACATGGTCACCTTAGGGTAACCCTAAACCTAACCCTGACCCTGGTTCTAACCATAACAAAATTTGATCACTTTTCTGCAAATAGCTTGCTGAGTAAATGTGCAGATTGGTGTAACCTCCATATTGTAGAGATCCATGTGCCATTGTGTCCGACTGAGTGATTTTTTATATTTTGTGGACTACAAAATTAAAAGCATTTGGGGGGAGGAGCTGGGTATGCTGATGCTGTATGCTCAAAATAAACTACAGTGTGTGTGTTCATGGTAATGAAGGAACCTATATATCTATGTGTTGCAGGCCCTACATGGACATATGGACATAATTCACCGAAACTTGTTTTGTGGTGTGTGTTCAGCACAAGCTGGAACTCCCGGTGTTATACTATCCTCACGCTGTTCACAGTAAATGTTGACTTAGTGTAATCATGGTAACAGCAGAGCCATTTTGGATTAAAGGGAATGTTATGACAGCGCTTTTTTTGTGATGTCATTTTTGAGTGTGTGAATAAACAGCCACAGAGATGTGCAGCCAAAAGAGAGGTATACTGGTCTTGTTAACCCCAGTGACTCCTACATATGCATATACAGTATATACAGTATACATATATTTTAGCAATAAAAAAATATATTACAGTAGGTAAAAAAGAAGTGCCTGCAATAAATCCAAAGGTATTTCACAAGTTCAGACAAATTTCACAATCTGTCACACATCATCCAAGTGGTCTCCTTGTATCAGTACATTCCCCAAGTCACCATGTTCCACAAAATATATGAAAGGTCCCCAGATCTTTTCATACAAATTCAATTTACCTCTGAGTATATATGTCATTTTTTCCATTGACATACACTGAGCCATGTTCTTTTTCAAATTCCAATACTAGGTCTTTTAGTTTTCTTCTAATGAAGTCCTATCAACCATTTTGCTTGCAGTATGCACATATCAATACATTTGAATCCTTCCTTTCTCCAAGGAAGATGAGGAGGATACACAGGCCCAAAATAATAACCTACACTTCAAACAAAGGTCCGGGATATTGTCACTGAATCTGTGTATTTTGACTGGTGTCAAGTAAGTGCGCATCAACCAGTTGTACTAAAGAAGTTTCAGGCTAGTATTGGCTGTTTCTACTTGGGCTTCCGTACAGACCTTACCCCATTCCTCAGTTGATATTTCCTCATTTAGATCCCCCTTCCAAGCCTCAAGTGTTGATTTTGAGGTTACAGTGGAACCTGATGCAAGTCAATTGTACATCAATGAAATTAAACCCCTGCCATTGCAATTCCTATTCATTAACTCCTCCAAAGATGAAAGGTCTGGTTTCAACAATGAGTGCTGTTTAGAGGAAATAAAACTTCTTAGTTGTAAGTACTTAAAAAAGTGTTTCCTTAAGATGCTTTGTCTAGCTGATAGGTCTTCGAACGTCATTAAGACGTCCTCTGTGTAAAGATCCTGAATTTTCCAGAGTCCATTTTTAGCCCAAAGTTTGAAGCCTGCATCAGATTTACCTGGTGCAAATAAAGCATTTCCCCAGATCAGATTGAAACCAGATAGAGAGTCTGATATACACATGTTTTGTCACATCAAACCACACCTTGATCATGTTACTTAACATAGGGTTAAGGGTACGTTTCCTTAAACATTTCAGCCCAGCAGAATGTATACACTGATACACTGGTACAGGTGTAAAGGGATATTGATAGAGCTTGATAGAGCTTCTGACACTGTGGAAGCCTTGTCTCCCCTGTATAAAACTGTTCTAGTCCTTCCCCACAATAGAAGGGAGTATGCCCTCCAGTCTTCTCGCTATAACCTTGCAGAGGACCTTTGTATAAGAATTCAGTAAGCTGGTAGGGTGCAAATTTCCACATTTGGTCTTTGGTTTACCTGGCTTTGGTGACAAAGTTATTAAGGCCTCTCTCATTGAGGGTAGGAGGACCCCATTGGCATAGGATTCTTTAAACATTTCATATAGAGGGGTAACTAATTTATCTTTAAACATTTTGTAAGTCATATTGGTAGGCCATCTGGTCCAGCCACTTTACCAGCATTCATGGCACTGACAGCCTCTGAAATTTCAAATAATAGTGTTAGGCTATCTCCATCTAAGGAGTCCCTCCAGGATTTGAGGAATATCAAGTTTTCCTAAAATGTCAGATTGTATGTCTAAATTATTAGTGTCTTCTAAGCAGTAAAGATTTTCATAATGTCTAAATGCTTCATTAATGTCCATTGGGCCCACTGTCTTTTTCCTTTATCATCCTCAATGTGAGTTATTACTCTCTCTGCTTGTTGCTGTTTAATTTGCCAAGGAAATAGTTTACCAGGTTTCTCTCCTTGGTCATAGTACATTTGTTTGAGGCTCAACATATTGGCAGCGGCCTTATTGGCCGATAGCCTATTATACTCAGAATGAAGTGACAGAAGTTCCCTATTTGCCTCTGTCATATTCAGTCCTGGCTGAAATATTTGCCTCTGCAATGCTTTGATCTTCGAATCCATTCCCTCCTTGGCTTGTTTAGTCTTTTTGCTTGTAAAACTTAGGATTTGTCTCTAATATATGCTTTCAATGCTTCCCATCTAATACATGCAGAGGTTTGAGTAGTGTTTATCTCAAAATAGAAGTCAATTTGTTGGCCTAGACATTCTACAAACATTGGTCCTTGAGCCAGTAAGTTTGAAATCTCCATTTAGGAGGAACACGTACCAGCTTTTTTTCTATGTAAACCAATGACACAGCCCCATGGTCCAATTATGCTATTATAATGACATCCTTCAATTTTTGAAAGAAGTTCAGCAGAGATTAAAAAATAGTCGATTCTTGGAAAGGTGTTGTGTGTACCGGAGAAACAAAAGTATTCTCTAGCGTTTGGGTTTAGGTGCCGCCATATGTCTATGAGGTTAATCTCTTAGATGAAGCACTGTATTGTTTTCCTAGTTTACAGAAGTAACATCCAAACCAGAAGATCTGTCTTTTACAGGGTCAAGGGTGCAGTTGAAGTCACCAGCCATAATGTATTCGCCTGAAAAAAAAGATCTTCAGGGAGAGATTGCTGTAGAAAGCTGAGTCATCCCCGTGGGGACCATAAACATTTATCAGACTTATCTCCTCATGCAAAAGAAAAACCATGAATAAAAAGAAACCTCTGGTCCTCAATCACATCCTGTATCTGCATTGGGACAGATTTATGAATCAATACAATTACTCCTCTAGCACTCGATGAATGAGATGCTGAAAACACCCGCTCAGGCCACTTCCTCCTTATCTCTTATGTATCCCCAGATAGCAAATAAGTCTTCTGTAAAAAGCAACCTTAGCTCCCAGAAACTCTATCCTGCTCATAACCTGTTTCACCTTTGCCAACTTGTTTAAATCCCTGCAGTTCCAAGAAATGCAATTCACCTTAACCGTTGACCGTTATGCGATTTTCATTTGCTGCTGTGAAATAACCCTTTAAAACAAACAAAGTGTACTTTTGGCAGTGGCACATGTACATTAGCAGTTAGACATAAATTAAGACTGTGAAGAGGAAATAACTTGGAACTTACAAAACCCTCCCTGAACCTTCCAGCGTGAACGTGATTGGCAGGGGTGCCACCAGAGATTTTGGACCCCATGAAAGAATAAAATATTGGGCCCCTATAGATCACCCATGTAGGTTACATTGCTGTAACAAACCACACCTGCATTTGACGACCCCAAATATTAATAATAAATAGAATTAAAATATAAATTTTTGGACAACAATGGAACTCTATGGCACATAGAGTAATAAGATATATCAGGCTCTGGATACACACATAATACTTGTTAGAAGGATACATTCATTCAGTTGGTTTGGGTATGCACATTGGATTTGTTGTCAATAAGAAAAATATAAAATATCATCAGACCAACCCATCAGCCCATCAACAGAGTCACTGCACCCGTTTGAATTTTCGATCGCTATTTTGCACCATGTCTCAAAGAAATCCAAGCTCTTTATTTGCTTTTGGGGGGCTTTTTATACCACAACAAACCTAGTGACCAGGCTTTTCTCTTATTGATGCACGAGTCATATTAATCTACACACGTGAAAAAGTATTTTAACAAGGTAAAAAACAGCTCATCTTTTTTACACCAAATATGCAACATAAGCTGTATATATTAGTTTTTTCTGACTTTTTTATTGTGTCTTCAGGAAATCTGGTCCTTTTCTAGTGATCACGTCTGTCTGTGTCAAATTGATCACTATAAGCGGATGATTATTATAACCGATTTTTTTTCTTTTTCTTTATTTCTCATGCAGATTACCATCTAATTGACATTTGTATATTTATTACATGAATATAAAGTAATGAAACGGACAGCTTCACTATTTACTGGGGTACGCTATTACGGCATTACATGACCGGGCATTATCAATCCACCTGACGAGGGCGGCTTCAACCACAGGTGCTTTCCATGTGCACATTCGTTTTCTGTCTCCATCACTAGCAGCTGACTGTTTCTCGTTGTTTGAGTAGACCTTTTTGGCAGTTTATCATTAGCTTCGAGGAGACTACAGTTTTCATTGAGAGAATATGACTTTCTTTTTCCCATCATGATTTCAATGTGCATGCCGCACCAGTCTCAGGTAGCCAGCTGGAACCGCGAGGCAAAGTTTCATGGGAGTAAAGTAAAAACAAGACTAGGTCAAAATCCATGGCTGGACCGTGTATGGTCAATGTGCTCTATTGTGGCCAAACTGTCACAGGCACAGTCAGTGGTCGTGTCTATAATGAGAATTCCTGGATATTGAATGTTCATCTGCGATTTTCTGTAGTGGTCTCGGTAATATTTGTTCTTAAAGTGTACTGAGGTAGAATATCACATGACATGGTTAAGCTACATTTGACTAAAAGAATGTTATAAATGCAGTTGCAAGAGCAAAACTTTCAACTCATGTCTTAAGAGGTTTTATTTGAAAGAGAACTTATTCTAATTATAACTATTCTATTATCTATAACTCCGCTGCTCTTTCATTCGTTTCTATCTGCAGGATGTCTCTCGTTTTTCTGACTCACTGTGTTGAGTGTTTCGTCAGAGTGGTTGTTATCTGGGGTGTTAAACTTTGTGCTGTCCCTCACTCTCTGCACAGCTGATTTCTTGTTTCTCTCCTACTCTGTCCTGTGCTGGACTGTTCCCATCTGTCACCATCGTCTCCGCCTCTCTCTGGTAAACTTTTGCCACCACAGCGAAAATAAAATCACAAAAGAGAATGAAGCATTATGTGATCAATCAGCTGATCCACTTCATCAATACATATGCAGTTGTTGTTGCTTTGCAATGGGTGTGTTACTCTAACGTTACCGGAGCCCGATTCCGTGATTAATGTGATTGCATATGTTACCTTTCCAGATCTGTGACTCCGAACCGGAGGTAGGAGACCTCTAGTTTTATTTTAAATGACTTCAACCTGGCTCATCGCTGGTGACTAGACACCGTAGAACGGAGACTTTTCATTTCTCTTCTGTGGCAGCGAACACAACACACGGCCTTTCAGTAACTATGATGCTGCAGCCTGAGCTCATCCAGACACTTTATGGCTGACTGAAGTTGCTTAACTACCATTAATAGCTGTACTTTTCTGTGGCTGCAGCACCATGCAGGTACTTCTCTCTCACACCTGGAGAGACTCACCTCTCTCACAAACCCGCTAGACTACGTCACAGCAGAAAATATATACACTACTCACAAAAAGTTAGAGATATTCGGCTTTCGGATGAAATTTCAGAATGCACCTAAAATGCACTATAACCTTTACAGGTGAACTTAATTTGACCTTCTCTAAACTTCTGAATGCACATGTCTAACTGTTCAATGTTTCAGTACTTATTGCATAACATGCTGTTCTCTAACAAGGTGATTAACTGCAAAAATCACAACAAGTGTCTGATCCATGAATCGACCACTAAATGTTCTGGGTCAATGACAATTTGTATTTAAACAGTCCTCTTCATCATGCTGTTCACATTTTGACATCATGAGACCAAGACGACACCTAACAATCGATCAACAGTACCTGGCCATTGCGAGGCTTCAAACGGGATCAGAGGGAAGTTGCCACTGAGCTTAGAGTGTCACAGAGTGTCATCAGCAGGTTGCAAGAGAGACACAGAGAGACTGGAAGAGTCACAGAAAGGCATAGAAGTGGACGTCCTTTGGCCACATCCCATGCTGATGACCGCTTCATTGTGAACAGTGCCCTGCGGAACCGGATGGTGAATGCCACTCAACTCCAGGCACATTTAAGGGAGGTGAGAGGCACCCGAGTGTCATGTCAGACCATTCGAAACCGCTTACATCAGCATGGTCTGCGTGCTAGATGACCTGCAAGGGTACCTGACCACACCACCAGGCACAGGCGTCATC
>NTHP01000021.1:1223584-1272023 GCA_003416845.1 Oplegnathus fasciatus
AGGAACCAGTGGGCCTCAGTGCTGTTCTCTGATGAAAGTCGATTCACATTGAGCAGAAATGATGGCCGCCAATGCTGTCAGAGACGTCAAGGAGAACGCTATGCATCAGCCACTGTTGTCACCAGACGAGCCTTTGGAGGTGGTGGTGTTACAGTCTGGGCAGGTGTGTCTAGTCAATACAGAACTGCCCTACACCTTGTGAATGGTACTGTGACAAGCTGATACCACCTGAATAACATCATTAATCCAGTCATTGTGCCTCTGTATGAGCAACGCAGGCCTTATTTCATCTTCATGGACGACAATGCCCCAGCTCATCGAGGTCACATCATCAGGGGACGGCTGCTGGAGGCTGGGGTACCTCAAATGGAGTGGCCTGCACTTTCTCCAGACCTGAATCCCATAGAAAACCTATGGGATCAGCTGAGTCGTCGTGTAGAGGGTCGTAACCCCGCACCCCAGAACCTCAATGACCTGAGGGCAGCCCTTCGAGAAGAGTGGAATGTCATGCCTCAGCAGACAATAAGTCGACTTGTGAACAGCATGAGACATTGNACACATGACAAGTTATTGAGACATTGACATTTTTTGTTGTGGTATACCCACCACTGTTGTTAGTTTTTGTTTCAGTAAATTGTTTGAGATGAAGAAATTACCATTGCATGCTTCTACTTAAATGCCCTACTTTCATGATATAATATCACTGTAGCATGAACTTTTTACATTTTCCATAAATTTCACCCGAAAGTCGAATATCCCTAACTTTTTGTGAGTCGTGTATTTACTTATTTTGGGATTCTCAGCGTGAGAAATATGAGGTGTGGCATGTGAACTGGTTGATATGCATGAGTCTCACGGTCAAAGCGTGTGACTTGGCAGCTCTGTATTATATTTTATGGGATTTTCTGATATACGGCGGTGTGACATTCCTTCCATGCACTCACCTTAACGTCGCCGCCAGTCTCTCCTCTGCAGTCCCAATCAATCCCATTCAAAACTCCACACGGTATGGCGGCGATGGAAGTGTAGACTGCTCCTTCTCCTTCTCCTGGTAATCCTTAAATTGGGACTATCCACCCGTAATACTAGTGGTAGCTTTAGAGGGCGGTGCCTGTACTCATAGTGTACGTAGCTACGTAACTAACGTTCCTGCCTATTCATTTTGAAAGAGCAACAGCCAATGAGGAAACTCCAACACTTGGCCGACCAATCGTGTACTTCATCACTCACCCACTCACTCACGCACTCACTCAGTAACAGACTTTTGCGTTTGTAGGACTAGCCCTCTGTGGTCCAGCCAAAAATAGTATGACTGTGGTCTAGTTTTTTTCCCATATGTTGTCATGTATGAAAAGACCCAAAACGAACACTGTAAGTGGACTACTTGATTACTAAGCAAATTATTTAAACAGCATTTGTATAGGAATGATTCTGTCCCAAGCTTTTTGATCCATATAGGCAGTTGATCACTCTAAACATGATCACTATAAGCGGTTTCCACTGTATTTCACTCTTTTTGCCATTTGAAAAAAAGATTGCAGGAACCAATACAATAATAAGTGATTTGTTTTGAAAGATATTTTTGTGGTGACACAGCTGTGATAGGACATCAGGAAGGGAAACACAGTTATTGCGGGGATGTTAGCAGTTACATCAGCCACAAAGGGGTTATATAATTATGTTTAACACAAACCTCTAACCTCTCACCATTTACTGTGTATACATCTCTATGAATCTGTGCAGCTTTTCTGTATGAGATATATCATTTCTGAACACTTTGCATTCACAAAAAACAAAAACAGAGTCTCATTTAGATATCATTTAAATAGCACAGTATTCTTACCAACACTTCATCCTTGAATACAGACACTTTAGTGTTGCATTACTCATGCATCTTATCACCAAAGTCCTACATTTCTCCAGTAATCACTATAGTGTAGTGGGATTATGTCATTACATTAAAGCATATAATATAGCCATCATAAATAGAATCAGCCCAGAATACAATTTTGAAAGCATGTACTACCATTTTCCCAAGTTAGATCACTTGGCTCTACTGTATTACTTTGGATCATGGTTGCAGTTATGAAAAGAACAGATACTAAAAAATGTCTCAGCCCTATGGAACGAGCAAGGTTTTTTTTAGTATGTATCAAATAAAAGCCACATACTGTATACGACTGACTGTTCAGCCCTTTTTTACAACAGAAGTTTACAACCACTGTAGTTAATAACACTCGCTGTAGGCAACAACATGCTTCTGGTAAATCTGGTAAATCTATAGTGCGTTTATTTGGGTGTCCACAGCCCTGGTTCAAAATTGATTATGACATAAATTCATGCTGTGTAGATCATAATAAGTAGAAACAATCAGTTTGACCTTTGTTGAAATGGTGGTCTTGTCAAACAAATCATAAATAAATGCTTTTAAAGGGGCAGTCCAGCAACTTAGATTTGCACTGTCATTTGGTTAGGGGACTCATGAGAGACAGATTCAAAAAGGAATCATTCAAATTGTAGAAGTAGAGACTGATATATCTTGAGTTTTAGTTCTGTAAAGCTCAAAAAACACTAGATCCTGCATTTCCCATAATGCTGTAGCGTGATGCTGATGATGATGAACAATTTTACATCTTTCACAGTGATGAACTTCTCCTAAACTTCTTGTTTCACGTGACCTCTGAGTCATGAAACAGGTCCAGGACACTAACTGAAAGTTTAGTGCCAAGTGGCCAAGTTACGACAGGATAAGCTTGCACCCAACGTAATAAACTGCCAAAACTCCCACATTCCGGGATGTTGTCAGGAAGTTCACAGCACATAACACTGTGACCTCAGGGAACAAAAAGACAAACAAACTGAGTTTGCATTGAAATGTATATTAATTAATAAGTTATGTTTAATGAACAATATGGAAAAATGATTTTGATGCAGGAACAATAGAAATTGAACAGACAGGAACCGATTACATAAATCTGCTAATCCATACAAGATAAAGATGGGATGTCTGATCTTGTTTAATAGCTAATGAAACAGGAAACGTGAATAAGCATTTACATAGCAAATAAATTTATCATAGCTTGTATATATATGAGAAAATGCAAGTTGAAAGGCCAATTCTGACTCATGCACACACAAGGTGCCTTTGTGTCTTTCCCTCTTCTCTTTTGCATTTCTTCAGCAGAGATACAAGGAATTCTGGATGACCTGTAGTAATTCTATTTTACTTATCTCATTTGCTATGTCTACATATAGATATACATATATATATATATACGTATGTAGAGATACTATATATGCATGGGGTAATTTTATGTGTCGCTCGTCATAATAACAGATGAAGTGCCACTTCCCACAGTCAATAGTATGGCTTTACGATCTGGTCCCACTGTCTTCTGTACAAACCTGAATGAGGGCCTGACTTCCGGCTTCTGTTCCTCACAGTGTGTGCACACCTCATTAATTATAGCAGGATTCTCCAGTTTGATCAGTGTCTCCTTTACAGTGCATTGCTGGCCCACTGATTCATTACTGAGTCTCAGTCCCCATCAGCATCCCACAGAGTGCAGGATATGGATATGCTAATTCATATAGGACCTTCATTGATCTGCACTGTGTAGGTGTTTGGATGTGGTTTAATATAGAGCATGGCACACCCTGTACTTCAAGCTATTGGGGAAAGACATGAAATAAAATGTGAGTGATCTGAAGTAGTATTGTAATCTTGGAAAATATTCAGTGCTCTTCTACTGTAAACTATTTAATATTATAAAAAGTTATATAGTAATTTCATGTGGGAAGTATAAGCAATCTACATTATATACAAACTATCATACCATTAATGTTTGTGTTATAACTATTGAAATACATATGGCAATCTTGTTAAAATACTTGAGATATGTTACAAAATGTGCACATTGAAAATGACATATATGCTATATATGTTATATATATGCTATATATGTATATATGCTCTGAAAAGAAAAGCACCATTTTGGTCAACATGAAGGAGCTGCTAATATATGAATCAGATGGGTTTAATTTCCATAAGTTATTAGTTGTTAGTGAGTAGTTGATTAAAGAGTCAAAGGCTTCAGTTCAGTAGATCATCTTAATAACTTCTTTTAAGGCAGACTAATGGGACATTTACCAGTTTATTTTGACATGATATATTGGTTGAGATATGGGAATTATGGATTTCATCCACAATATATCAGGGTAATTAATTATGCCAAACATGAGTCAAACGGTATTTGCAAGAATGTTTGTTTTAACTAAAAGAATTTTACTTCCATGTAAACTCATCAGAGACAGAGGGGGCAGAAAACAGGTCAAGAAAGTTGAGTGGTGAGATGATGAAATTGTAAGCAAATGAAATAACAGCTTAGTTAGATTAGCTAACACTTTATTCGGAGGTAAAACTGAAAGTGACCACACCTGAAATTTAAGTAATAATTCCTCATTGTACTGGAAAAACATTGTGCACACAAATACATTACCTCTGGTAGGTTCAGATTGAACCCGGAGGTGGGTCCACGAACAGTGATGGATGTTAAAACACACTTTTGGGTAATCATTTTACTGTTCGCCTTCCTTTCTGCTCTGAAATAAGTTTGAATAACCAGGGGGTATTTTCACAATCTGATCATCTGATCGTAGTTGTGCGCATGACTGTATTCCAGTGTTCCGGTGTGTGTTCACTTTGGGTTTTATTTCCAAATGAAGTAGTAGCTAGACTGGCTAAACTGTTTGCTTGAATTAAGCATGTCTGGCCATGTTTCTTGTCCTGTCTGACTTCATATTTAAAGATGACAGTACTTAACTCGGGAAGTACAAAGTTATTTTTGGTGATAGAAATGAAAACTACAAAAATAAGATGTAATGAACCCAAATGATCCTTTAGGATCTTATGTCTGCCTCCTGAGCAGCTCTGCCTCCCCAGATATTGTCTCAAGAATAAAAAATACAAGACACTTGAAGACTGACTTTAAGACTATACTATGATTGCCTGTTATTATAGTTTGGTGTGGCAACCACACTATCGGTACTAATTGTCCTCCTGGTGAAACATACAATAACATTCCAGGTTTGAAAACCAATGAAACAGAATTAACTAATGGAACAAATGCAAATAACATTTGACTCAGGTATGACTATTATGGCAAATACTAACGTAAAATTATTTTCTAAATTTAAATTGTGCAAATTTCTGTATAGTGCAATCAATAAATACCCGACACATCTTTCCACTAATCCTTTCCCTGACATTAAAATGAGGGCCACGATTATAGGACAACATCATGTTGAGTTCATACGACTCCCTCAAAGCTGTAAAACGGTGTCTTCTTAAACCGAGCTGCATAAAGTGCAAAGTCCTCACACTAGAGTCCTGGCTCAACCAGGAAGTCAATGTAGTCCTTCTCTTTGGTCTTGAAGGCCTCAGCGATAATCCGGGCGGCATCCTTGTGCTCCCGACCTCTCAGGGAAATGCCGTTAACTTCCAGGATGACTTGACCCACCTTCAGCTGGCCACAGTTATGAGCCGAGCCTCCTTTCTGTCAACAGAGACATGAAGAGAAGGAAGGCAGACAGTAATTTGACATATTTAGAAAGATAGCTACATTCAGTGCCGGATGTGTGATTAGTCAGTAGAAAGCCTGTGTGTTTGCTGTGGTCATACTTACAGTACAAGGCAACTAGGGTTGCAGGTTTTCCAGTGATTTTAAAATTATTACTGTACTTCCCAGAAATATCACTTTTGTGCTTGGATGTTTACTGTAGCTGTAATACTAGGGATATCTTCTGCTCTTGATGTTACACTTGTTGACAAGGCCATAGGTGCCGCTGAAGACACTGAGAAGTCCTTATATGTCTATTGTCTCTGAAAAGAGTTTAAATTCTACATTTTTTAAAGGATGATTCTGGATTTTTTTATATTCTTAACTTGGGCAAAAAACATTAATAAAAATAAAGAGTATTTTTCTGCCAGAATTATATTGTGAGAGAGGGCATTATAATTTTTTTTCACAATTGCTAAGTCACATTTCTCTATATGAGTTCACTTTTTCAAAACTCTTCACACAGTCAGCACAGCAGAAGCTGATGTGGACTAAACTGTGGGTCTGTTTTCATTCACAAATTCATTTTCACAAAATGCATTCAATGACCGCATCTTTAAAATTTTATGAACTGTTTCCTCACTCAAACTCAACGACCACCAAATCTCTGTGTATTTACACGCCATTTCACATGTTTACATACTATTATCAAAACTGTTACATTTACATTCAGTCCAATATTGGACTTACCTTCATCAGGTGACGACTCTAAATGAATGCTAATGTTGCTCTGTGTCTGCAAGAAGTGTAAATATGCAACTGTTTGCTGACATATTTAAACAGAAACTTTATATGATGATAATAAGTCAGTGTTGTGTTTCAGCTTGTCACACTACCCCCAAGTGGCCAACACAAATAAATGAATGCAGCTTTAAAATACAGGAATTGCCAGCACAATTCACAAGTCATGGTCCCTCCTAGTTCCTACTTGAAATGGATGTTTTCTTTCATTCCTGTACTTAAGATGAATTTAGAGAGTCATCTAGTTTAACCAGCTTTACTTGATATTCAGGGAGGTTGATCAGCTGTTGAATAAAGTTAAGTACCTGAGACTATGACTGAGATGAGTCATTTGTCAGAAGATTCTGTTTGTGTGTGTGTCTGTGTGTGCACAGTGTTACATGATCGTTTGCTCATCTTTTACTGGGCAGTCTAACAGAGCCACAGGGTTAATCCAGCCATCCATTCATTGATCCTTCCTCCACTCAGGACAAACAGGACAACTACCAAAATTGCCTGATTCAATTTAATCCTCAACGCTAAACATGTTTATTTGCTGTGACATTCAATTTCAAAGTTTACTGCAGGGTATACAGGCCAGTAACAATGAATTTTGATTCTGAAGACTGGCCAAGAAACTCCGAGTAAGGTAATGAATCAGACACACTCTCGGCTGCCTCTACAACCATCATTAATATGCCTATGAGCAAGACACCCACTGTGTGGGTGAAGCCTTTGAGTGGGCGGGCCAGTGTATGGGTTTGATTGACAGCTGAATCAAGAGGGGCATAGAGACACAGTGTAACAAACTTGCACTGTTAACTTTAGCTTTAGCCAAGAGAGACAGCATTTTGTGTTGAAGTGCAGTGGTGTTGAAGAACCAGGACCACAACATTTAGCATCTAATCTGACTGATGTCATCATTAGCAGCTACGTTTTAAGCTGTTTAATGTGCTGCGGCTGACTGACAGATAGCAAGCCAGCTATTGTATTGAGTTACTGTATTGTCACCGACTAGCACTTGCATATTCCCAACTGGTTAATAATAATTAATAATAATTAATTAATTAGTTTGCCAGCTACATTAGTTGACCAATTGGCTCTGTGAGAGGTCAATACTTCACCAAGCTTCTAGCACCATACATGTGGCACTGATAAACTTTGCTGTGCCACTTTCTTGGTTACACATGTTTAATGAAGAGATTTGATTGAGTATGTGCAAAGAATTTCTCTGTCTATGTAAACTGAGTGGTTAAAGGGGAACTCTTTTTTACACATCAAAATCTGTAGTCTATAAAGCCTTTTTGTGGCTCCAGAGGGAGCTGTGTGAAGTGACAAATTGCCTCAAGCGATGTCACTTGACTGGACTGTCAGCAGCAGAGTTGCAATGTGGGTAGTGTAGGCGCCAGGCTTTGACAAGGAAGAAGAATGTGTGTAATAAAAAAGACAATAGCTGTGGTTCTGCTTTATCAATTTTGATACTGTTTCTTAAACTGTCCATTGAGTCCGACAATGTTATAGGAGTGTAATGCTAAATCAGTGGAGTATAAATTTGTCCCTTTTAAGTGCTGATTTTTAAAATCACAATAAAGCACAGAACATTTACAGAGCAGGGATCTCATTAATAACCGTTGCATACGCACAAAATGGGACCTGAAAGAGGCATACGCCACTTCTCACGCATAAGTTGGGATCTATAAAAATAAACTTGACGGGAGAATGTGCGCACCTGTACGGAAACTCTGACCCATGCGTACGAACATTTTGGAGACCGGGAAAATTGGCAATGCAGATGGTGAGGTGGTGAATTGAAGCCAGACTGTAGAAATTAAATGTGAGAGGCATCGTAGTACATATAATTTCATCACATTTAATTTCACTTGATATCACACGTTAATTATAGATCACTTTATCATAAACATTCAAACCAGCAGTGTTATTTGTGCGAGTGAGCCAGAACTATTCCATAAGCACCTTTCAATTGTAAAAGATAGAGGCCAACTCAAATCTCAAATCAAATTCCGCTCCATATTACATCAGCGCTGTCTCACCATCACATTCCCCACCACGGAGCGCAGAGGAAAGGGCCGGACTGTATGCTACTGACACTCGTGGTCAGTTGTGGAGTGCACCACAGCTGTTGAAATGCCTGGATGATGCCAGTATGTGGCAGGTGGCAGGATTCAGGAAAGTCTGGCTTGCCTTTCCCCGATATTAAGCATGAATATACTGAGTCCTTTTCACCTCAACCACATTAACTACAACTGATGAAATGATCATCAGTTGTAGAAATCCAAGATCATCAAATAACATTAAATAATTGCAGAACAGAGCATCAATAGTTTTCAATAATATCTTCTAATACTATGCAGAAATCACCAAGTTGATGTAGTTTTTGTCCTAATCATAATGTGGGCCAAGTTCACCATAACAAAACTTAAATAAATAAATAAACTGTGTTCACCGATCAAACTTCCATTTTCAAACGATATCCCAGGGTGGGGGATACCACTGATTGTGGCGATCATTTTGGCGAGCTGTGAAGCGATCAGTCTGAATGCTGTAAACATATAAATACTACGGTGACACTTGTAATGCTGCACGATGGATGCACTGGCACTGCTAGAGGACGATGTGAATGGAAGAATGAGGAGGAAACGAGTGTTCAGCAGACTCATTTCTATGCATCAATATTCATGAGGTGCTTTGCATTGACCATGTATGGTTGAATGTGGGCGTAGAGGGCAGGATATGATCGTATGCACTGTTTTATAAATGAGACCCCTGGTCTGTAAAAACATGCTATTTCATTTCTGTTGAACTGTGTGTATTGTAAGGGTCCTTGCCTCCAAGCCACTGCTAATATAATATCTAGTCTGCCAACTCTTGCAACTTTTCTGTCAACCTAGCTGGTTTTAAATAAGACTAAAAAGAGATACACCAATTTAGATTAAATGACGCACTTTAGTCTCTTCAGCACCAACGGTCCAATGACCATGTGCAACCATTCAAAACAAAGAAATGTGATCTTAGATGTGAGCTTATTAGATTACAGTCCCTTGATATGTTAGGAATATAATTGGCTAAATGTCCATGTAATCATGTGCAATGTCACCCTTATTATAGGAGACGTTGTGTTTGACAAGCCGCTAAATGACTGAGGGTCATAAGCACTGACTGACGTTCAATGTCATCCACTGTCCTGAGATTCACAGAGACGGGTGAAAGGAGTCATTGTTATGGAAATGACTGTACAGTCACGAATACTCCTCAAGGATGCCCTGCTCATAAAAGACACTGAGGGGGCTTGGGTACTGCAGAGGTGACCGTGGCTATAACTCATTCAGTGATTAGCTGATATTATCACCTCTCACCCTCAGACAGGGACGGACTGGGAATGAAAAATGGCCCTGGACTTTTTGACTCAGACCGACCCACCAAAACCCCCTCAGTGATACACCACCCACACAACCCATGCCACACTTTATGTAAACAAGATTACTGAACAATATTTATAACAATAACTTAAGTAAAATAGATGTAAAATTGAGGACCACATGAGGAATGTGTTGCTCTTAGGAGAGGCTGGCTAGAAGGAGCATATTTGGCACAATGGCACTGGCAGGTGGCAAGAATCTCTGAGAGGCTGACAGATGCAATACCCAACAGCAGTGGGCCGGCAGCCCACCCGCTGAGATGTACCTAGCTGCAGGACGTTAAATATTAAATCCCATCCACCGCGGATTGATTGGTTTAACTGTCTAATTTGGGCGGGATGTTTAACCCCCCCCCCGTTCTGCAGGCTGTAGCCAGGTATACTTGCACTCACTGGGCCAGTCAGCCACACAGCACTTGGTTTTTGTATTTAAGCAGGGGCTGGGGTTACTTAAAATTCTGTATATTTTGCGTTGCATCGGCCCTAGTTGTCAAGCGGCCCACCAGGAGAACTCCTAGGGCTCTAGATAGCCAGTCCATCATTGCCCTCAGCCCATAAAACACTTCTGGTATGAGAATGTACCACTTTACTTTGTTGGACTTAACAAAATGAAAAAGGTGTCAGAGAGAAATATCAACAGAAGGACTTGCTTGATGCTGTGTAGCATCAGCATTAATAATGTAACTAACAGAACAAAATTAACACAGCCTTAAGAAAATACCTATAAACTGAATAAACATGAAAAACAACAGATTATTTAGGACATTTTCATGCTGTCTATGCAAAACAAATTCAAGCTAATAATCAGATGCTGAAGGAAGACAGCATTTCTATTGAAACAGAAAGGGAAATGTTAATGCACTTTTTCTCTGCATAATTTTCAATTCTAGTCACATATAGTATTTTTTAAAGAAAAGACGCTGAACATTGGCACAAAAAATGGCTTTGAACCATAAATCAGCCAAACCCTCTTGTATCGCTGTCTCACCTGAATGGTGACTATGCGTGGCAAAGGCTGGCGTGTGTTGGCTCCTCCCTCTATAGCGATGCCAAGGGTGCTGGCATTTTTTACTACTTGTACCAAGGTAGCAGTGGGCATCGGGACTGGTGAGCCAGTCTGCTGGGACACAAAGTGAGGAAGAATCAGAGGCGAGAGCAATTGAGAGCAAGGTTGAACTTTGTATTGTCACCACTGCAACATTTTGTAGATCTAGATCAGACCCATAAACCTGTCACCTTCTGGCAAAATTCTAGAGCCCAAGCAAGCCCACTTCACACAATGACTGGTCAGGTGTGTGGAGATGGGAAAGTAAGGTTTAAACTTCTCACTCAAGCTTTTTCCATTCTTCACAGAACTACTTACATGTCACCTTACATGTGTACAACTGAGATGACCATGAATGGCACCATGAATGGCTTTAAAGTACAAACTGTGTGCTGTTATCCCCATCTTTGTACTTTGTACAAACTAGTTTGTTCCAAGCATACTCCACACTTAATCTGGCCAACTGTGAAACCCAATTGAGATGCAGGATTCTGCTTAACCACACGTTTGGATACTCGGCTAGCAATGCAAACTGATGTAAGTTTGTTTTCAGCTGCTGTTACTTGAAATGTTGCTGTTTAGCCAAGCTACAGTAAATGAGTGCACTCACAGTTACAGAGACTGTTTGTTTAGTCCTGCTAATAAACTATGACAAAGAGAAATGACTGCGCTCACCCAGAAAGCAATGCTGCTTCCATTTTATTTTTTCTGCATGTAAGAAAGTAAAGTGTTTAACTTGGTGGCCAACAAGACAATTTAGGTCTCTAAATTACAACCACAGACCCTGCTCTTATTAAAATTGAATAATGAATGAAATGGAGTTTATATCACTGTCAAATCATCTTCACATCTTGTCGACGTTGATGTGATTGATTTTCCATGACACAACAGGAGTAGTGATCCAGAGAGCATCACAAACTGATAAGTAATTGGGTTTACACACTAAGTAACCTTGAGAAAGGACAATCTGGACTTGTTAAGATTAAATCCGAGCACCATGATGAATCTAATAACTTGGTGTAGGGGATATTTATGACACCGTGAAGCTCTCACCTGTCTGGTGGCCCCTGAAGGAGGTACGTGGGGCCCCGGCTGTTCCAGATGGCCCTGCTGGTTCTTGCTGGGCCGAGGGCTCCCGTCCTTACTGAGGCCTCCTGCCTCTGCTATATCCACCCCGCTGTCCTCACTCAGAGTCTGGCCACTATCTGACAGCTGGGACAGCGTGGCCCCTGGATGGGACACTATAATGTTAGTGTGCAAAGAGGCAACACATGAAGCATCAGGGACATTGTCTGCTCTTGGAGAGTGACCTACATTTACCTCAAATGCAGAGAGAACCATTTCAATATGATTCATCATATTTTAGTATGACAATACATACTGTCTTCTGATCTGCTCTTGTTGCTACAAACTCAATCTCTATGCTAAACTCTTCTAAAGTCTTGATTTCAGTATTATGTTCATTTCCACAATACATTCCAATACACAGTAGTGCAGTAGTCACACACTGGACTTTTACACAAATATCTGCACATTTTTTTAATATGTTATTGTAATGTATAATATAACATACATTATATACTGTGTATAGCTTTTGTTGTCATCTCTCTATTTAATTTCTTATTTTATTTTTACTTATTTCATTCACATCTTGATTTGTTCACTCACCTTTTAGCCTGTCTATATGCAATCTTATCTTGTCTTAGTCCATACACTTTACTGTTCTCACTCACTGTAGACTAGTGGTCTAACCTTGGTTTCACACACAACGAGCAGGAGCGAACAGTATTTGGGAAGTTGTGCACACAATAATAGGTTACACATAATCCAACAAAGCAGCTAACTTGGATGCTATGGACTATACTGGAATGTAAATGATATGATATTTTCTGTCACGCTTGAGATTTTTTGCTTACCTCTCAGTAAGGTCGGAGAGCAGAGTTGCATTACTCAGAGAATTCAAGAATTCATAACAATTAGCCTTTCCTCAATTCCTCTCTACAGTAAAATTGTTGCGGCCATAACTTGCACCTCTTGTCAGTGCCAGAATTCCATTGGATGTGTTGATGTGTTTGACAAAGTTAAACTTAGTTGACTTGGTTTGCAAAACCTAGAAGAAAATTAGTGCAGTAAGCACCACTATAGCTTGTACAGCTGCTGTGTCTACTGGAAACAATATCCTACTTCTTGGGACCAATACTTTGTGTTGGCCACAAATAAATATTATGCATGAGATGTATTTCTCACACAGACACAGACTTGCGTACCTCTCTGCTGTGGTCTGGAGTCTGCAGACAGCCGGTTCATATCTGTTATGATGACTTTCTGGGTGAGAGCAGGTGAGCAGGGCCGGTCAGAAGTACAGGGTAGAGCAGCAGGTGTGATGAGTGAGGGGCAGGGGGAGGGACATGGTGAGGGACGGGGTGATGGATGAGGGGACAGCATGGGAGATGACGCTTTGGAAGAGGATGCAGACTTTGATAAGACAGAGGACTTCTCATAGGAGCTGGATCTGGAAGAGAGCTTGACAGACGCTTCTGGCTTAGCAGAGCAGGAGGAGTCCCGGTGGTGCAGGAAGCCTGGGCAGGTGTGGTGTCCTGAACTGGGCTGGCTGCGGTGAGCAGCATGGTGGTAGAAGTGATGAGCGAAGTGGGGGTGGTTGTGGTGTTCAGAGTCGGAGAGCTGGAGGGAACTCTGGCAGGTGTGATGTAGTGCATTGAGGGAAGTGTGGTGACTGGTACCAGTGCAAGTGTGGTGGGCAGAGGTTGGTGAGGGCTGGTGGATGGTGGGGAGGGATTTGAGCGACTTGTGGAGGCAGTCCTGGAGCAGCCGGGTAGGGCCAGTGAAGAGCAGGCTGGAGCCAGACTGCACCAGCTGGGCTGAAGGCTTTCGGGTGAGCTCCTTCTCTCTGGATGGCCTGCTCTGAGCCTGGAGAAGAGCAGCACTGAAGGGTGGAGGAGATTCACCTAAAGCCTGCATTTCATCCTGTCAATGAAAAGAAGGCAACAATAATCCCACATGAATAGTGCAACTCCTCTCTATGAGCCTAATAAGTAACAAAATGAAAAAAGCCTTTAACTTATCATCCTTAAGATTTCAGTCCTGGTTGATTTGGCGACACATGTGGTTACTGATTACTTTCTTATTTTCTTAGAATCAGATGAGAAGATCAATGTCGGTCTCATGTCTGTGTGTTAAATACGGAGCTGGAATCAGGATGTGGTTAGCCTAGCTTAGCACAAAGACTGAAAGCAGAGGGAAACAGCTAGCCTGGCTCTGAAAATACACCTACCAAAACCTCTAAAGCTCTAAAGTTTGTTTATACACACACAGAAATGTAAAAATGACAATTTTGTGGTTTTGATGGAGGTGCTAGAAGTATTTTTTTTTTACAAACCACAGTTTATCTGACCAGTGCTTCTGCGCAGCGCCTCCAGATGATAGCTGTTGTTCACCAGGAAACAGTTCCAACATGCAACTCAACAAATTGTGGTTTTCATATTTCTGATCGTGCATTGATTCTCCATGGAGTTTTTAACTGGTTATGAAACAGTCTCAATTTAATACTGATGCCTCTATATGACCTACATAAGCAAACGATGACCAACAGTGTGAAGACTATTTCTATTAGTTTCTAATAGTTGTTCTTAATGCCTGCCACCGGGTCGGGGTTTTTCGCGACATCAGACGAAACAGCGCTGGGGTTTGCTTTGGCTGAATCCCAGTTGCTTCAGCAGCTGACTGAAGGTCCGTCTACAGAGCTGCAGCTCGCTCTCCTCCCGGGAAAATAGTCTCCTTGTGGCGGGGTAATGTGAAACACTACCGCTTTGTCCACAGGGACTGCCATAATCAACTCAAAATGAGAAGTTCCATTGACAGAGCCAGGCCAGTTTTTTCCCCCTGCTTCCATGTCCTGACTCTAGCTCTGTACTTAACACAAAGATATGAGATTGGTAAACTGAAATTAAATGCTTGACACCACGTTTCCTGTCACATTATTAGAAATGTGCACATGCAGTAGCTTTTGACTTCAACATCATGTTTAGTATGTGCAGGCATTGCTTCCTGTTCCTTGAACATGGGTCCCACATGGGAAAGATGGACTATACCAATATCAACTACAACTACTATACAGAGAGGTAATCACACATTATATTATAATGATACAATAGAAGTCTTAAGGACTGTAAATTTAAAGGGCCAGTTCACCCAAATTCAAAATGTTGCCTAATCTTTTTGGTGTGATCCCTTGACCCTGACCTTTCTTCTAGCTGCAATACAATCACCTGTACACTAAAACATTCTACCGCCACATTCAAAATGTAAGATTATCGCATTAAAGTAAGTCATTTATTTATAATTATACAACACAAGGTTGTATAGCAAAATTCACATTGTAGTCCCTTTATGCTACTCACACAAAAAACAGAAACATCAGTAAACAAAAACACAGTAAAGTTACAATTGCAAATAAGATATCTAATGAATTCATAGTCAAGTTGCCACAAAATATGCTGAGCAGAGCCATGCTCCTAGGGGAATAAATGAATGAATAAAGGGAATAAACTCTTGATTTTAATGATTTTATGGCCTTTCTTAGAGTCATCCTCAGCACAAGCTTCAGCTTTTAGCCCCAGTGCAGTGTTAATAATCCTACTTCTTGTCCTCAGATGTAATGAACATAGTTTCAGTGGAACTCCTAGTGGGGCTTTCAACTTTTAGTTTTGTTATGTTAATCAAATTTGTCCTCTAGAAATATGGGAGCACTGTGGTGTGGTGCATTACAGTATATCTCCATTTTTAAACCAAATCTGATGCCTGAGGGATTGGGTATTAAAGATTGACAAACATGGAAACACATCCACAGACAATACAGTTATCCCTGCAGATGCATATTTTTTATGGCAGAAAACAAATAATGACACATACCAGTGCAATATTTTGTAAGGTATTAGTGTTCTCCTCATGGTCTTTTTCTGTCCAGCCACCAACAGAGCCGTCATTCTGAAAGAAACAGTAAGAAGCATTAAAGTACTGCAGGGCTAAATCTGTAATAAAAATGGCTTACTTAAGCCTGCAGATGCCAGATGGATAGGATTTGCCCCACAGGACAACATAATGAGTCCAAAAAAGTTTAGACAGTTAGAACAAAGTGTTTGAGAAAGTTTTTTCCTGTAACAGCTGAATCATTTGAGGCCATTTCAGGCTGGAGGCTCTATCGTTTCATTGCTACAGAGCAGTGGTTTTCAAAGTGGGCTTCAAGTAGCCCCAGGAGACCTTTAAGGGAGTCTACATCGTCCATTCTCCAGCAACATGAGGAATACCTTCATTTCATTATTTCATTCACTACAAATTTGCCCAGGCAAAGAATGTGATATAAGAATGTTATAAGAATGACTATTGCAATTAAGTAGCAGGTGACAACAAATAAAATATACAGATCAATTCAAATCAATGAAAGATGAAAACAGGAAAAACACATTTTCCTATTTTGATGCCCACAAAAAAGGAAAACCAAACTCTTGGTCCATTTTTTTGTTTTTCTGTGTTTCAGACTGAATTAAATGATTGAAAGAATGGATCATACACAGACCTCCAAAGCATAACACTGCCTGTGACAGCTATAAACACTCCCCCCACTTAATGGTGAGGCACACCGATAGATAGCAATTGTATTATTGATATTTTTTTCTTGGGTTTTAACATTAAACAATGCTTTTTCAATACTAAATTGATCATAGATACCTAACATGGCAAATAATAGCTTGCATACCTTTTGTAACTCGTTTTTGTTGTTTGTTGATTTGGCTCAATTACTTATTTTTCTCTATCTGAGGTCCACTTCTGTTTAACAAGTGGCAGCAGTGTTTTTGTGAAGCACACACATGAGAATGTAGTCACCCTGGCTTCCAAAAAACACCCAAAAACCTCTCAATCAGCTTTATTGTACTTACTTGAATGGAAAATTAGATCACCCCTCTGGTGATCTAATTTTAGTTTTATTAGATTGTTTTGTTAGATTGTTTGCCGTTTGCTTATTTTTGGATAATTTTCTGGTGAAGATGTAATATCTATATAGTATGTCTGTATAATATGTTATATTTTAATACAGTGGAAACCTCTTATAGGGGTCACGTCTGTCAAATCGATTACTATAAGTGGATGATTATTATAACCGAATTTGTTTTCTTTTTCTTTATTTCTCATACAAATGTCAATTAGATGGTAATCTGGATATTTATTACATGAATATAAAGTAATGAAAAGGACAGCTTCACTTTTTACTGGGGTACGCTATTTAGGGGGCATTACATGACTCCTGTGTGCATTCGTTTTCTGTCTCCATCACTAGCAGCTGACTGTTTCTCGTTGTTTGAGTAGACTACACAAGGTAGCCTGAGGAACATTAAGTTTCGCTTTCTGATTTGTAAATGTTTATATATATATCATGTCCATTTCACACCTGTCACCATCGTTTTGTCTGTGGGCTGGAATCAACCGCTCTGCTGTTATAATCATCTGTACTGCTGTATCTTCCATGTCTGCTAGTCACCTGTGAGTCTTGTGTCATGATTTCTTTGTAACAATTAGTCTTCAGTAAAGTCCCTACACTGCCATATTGATAATAGGCCTTTTTTTCACAGAAGCACAGGTGTAAATAATAAAATGAATGATGGCTGAAATCCATGTAGTTGCTTCAGTTTCAGGGTCCTGGTATTGTTCATGCTGGCTCACTGTCACACTGTCATGGCTTAGTGGGGCATTTGAATAGAACAGAGCCAGTCATGTCATTGGTAATACCTGTGCTTTTCCTACTATGACAAGTCAAATTGTCTGGCCTGTGAAATTGAATGTGAATTCAATTTGGCAAATCCTAAACTTGCCAATGAAATTTAAAAAAACGGTCATTTGAATTTGAATGATGTCCTGATTGTAACTCATTTCTGATGAAAGTGAAACTGAAATGTACTTTTTCGTGGTCATGGTCAGGATTGGCAGGATTCTCTTAGGCCTCTTTTGTCAATCATAAAAAAAACACTAGGCAAGCTGAAACACACCAATCAGAGGACACTATTGCACTGGTGAGGTTTCTTGCAAGGGTTGCCATGTGTGCCTAATAAAAGCATTTTAAAAGCAATAATAACATTTCAATTTGGTTACATTGTTTAATTTTGACATTACATCGCTCAATTTTAAGGGTGAAATTGTGTGATGTAAACATAATTGCGTAAACACAGGTTTAAACATAATTGCAAACATAAGTTTAGTATATTATTGAATTGCTATCTTGTCTACACAAGTTGTCGTTATGGTATCATATATTTCAACTAGTCGGCACTGTTCAGGCAGCTGGTAGTTCATGGGGTTGAGAAAAAGTAGAGGGAGAAAAAGAGAGACAGCGGGGATGTAGACACAAAAAGGGCGAGTTTGCGGGGGAATCGAGCAGAAGTGTAATGGTTTGACTGCTCTGTGTTCGGACTTCACTAAAGATATTAGGAAAACCCAGGAGGTGTTGGACTTATTTATTCCTTTTCACACACCCACATTGCTTACATATCCATTTACTTGTCATTGACATAACACATTTTTAAGCTCCAGTATAAAGGACTCTACCTCTTCATGCACATCTCTAAATACCCCCAACCCCTCTCTTGGCATGCTCCCACATTTTAAGCTATGTTAATTACAATAATTGGCTATTCTAAATGGCTATCTGGCAGCCAACTTGCATAGAAATATCTATCTAATGAGACAATGTTGTGTCATAACATGGTGTTGCTACAACGAATCTTAATATTTCTTGCTGAGTGACTAAGTGACTGTCAACTAAATGCAATTAGCTTTTTATCGAGGGGTTGTAATTTCATAACCACAATCAATAATGAGTGTGTCTGCATGGGCAATTACACAGACACATGGTATGCTGTGGCAAACACTGTCACCAGCAAGCTTTTAATAGCAGCACCAAACAGCTAACCATGACAAGACAAATGCACCAGAAGAGCCTGTGGGCACGAAGAGTTTGGTCAGGCAGTGAGCCAGAATCATGAAGCAGAAGGAAAATATCCTCCCTTTGTTCAACCTAAAACCAAACACTGTTGTCAGATTAAGTTGCTCTGTTGGGTCCTCTAGGGGCCAGACTGCTGGAGGAAGTGGATCAGAAGCAGACTGTAACCTGGCAGAATGAGGTCTGTGGATTGATGTGGACTACAGTGAAACATCAATACTACATAGTCGCTGACTTGCCACAAAGACAAGCTACTATTTGTCAAAAACTGATGCCAGGAAGCTGAGACTCAAGGAAAGGGAAGAAGTATATGTGCAGTGACAAAAGTAAAATGTTTACTTTAAAACTCAATGCAAACATCAGAGGTACACCAGAGGGCATGCCGAGAGAAGACTGTTCCCGCCAGGGATGAAATTGGATGCTGACTGGCCAGTCATTTCGGGAGCCTGCTAGATGCCGAGATTACCAGCCAGTCTAACCTGGGTATAGCAGGTTCTCACATTTCTGAAAACGACTGAGTAAATTTTTAAATGGGCATTATTTTGATATCTCGACCAGGGCACAAAATTAGCATCAGCCACCAGCCAAAAAAAATGGTAATCTATTGAGTAGCTGGTAAAGTTTGAACATTCACTAGCCATATGGACTAAAGAAATTTATTTTGCACCATGATCTCAACAAAATATTAGAGCTCTAAACAGTTAATTTCTTGCCTGTAAAAATATCAAAACTTTATCTGGTGACACTATAATAGTTGTAAGACAAAAATTCAATATATAACTGGTAGATCTGAAATGCATGCTGGGATACTTACCCCAATCTCACAAGTCAGCTCCCAAAGTATACTTGATAAAAACAGGTGGAGCAAGAAACTGTCCTGGCAATAGAACTAAACGTGGACATGATTTGGAACAGTACAGAGCCTTGACTGATGAACTGAGAAAGGCCTCAGTTGTTTAACAGCTTTGTTGAGTTGTGATTGTGTATTCACTGAAGTCTATTTCAAATGAACAACAGACTGCTTTTTCACCTGTTTTATCCAATCACGTCAAGTCAAGTCAATTATATTTATATAGCCCAGTATCACAATATCACAAATCATAATTTGGGGCTTTACAATCTGCACAGCAGATGGCACACTGTCCTTAGACCCTCAAATCGTATAGGGAAAAATCAGATTAAAGTCAGAATAAAAAAAAGTTTAATAAGATCATACAGATAAGAAGGGGTGAGTCCATTTACAATTTTAGTCATCGGAATCACCTTAAAGTCTAACATGGACGGAGCCAATGAAGGGAAGCTAAAATTGGTGTAATATGGTCATGGTCATATTTTAGTTAAGATCCTAGCTGCAACATTCCGAACATTTTGAAGACTTTTTATTGGTCATGCGCAGCAAACCAGATATCAAAATGTTACAATAATCTAATCAGGATGAAACAAAGGCATGAATTAGTGGAAATTTATTCCAAAACTGCGCATAATGTGGCCAAGAGGTGAAATACATAAAGAGAAAAGCATCGGGCTAAGAACAGACTCCATATTTCACATAAAACAGTGATGTAATATTGTTATAAGAAACACACTGTGTTCTTTCAGATAGATATGATTTTAATCATGTGACGGTCAGGCCAGAGACACCAAATTGGTTTTCGAGACGGTCTAGGACAGTGATAGTCAGCTGGCGGCCCGCAGGCCACATACAGCATGACAAAGTTTCCCAACCGGCCCGCAGAATATTAATGAATCTCTTTCATCAGGACATTGCATCCAATCTCCTACAGGCCTGCTTGATAGCACGTGTTTCATTTGTAAACCAGGGTGTAGTTTCTTTCTCTCTCTTTGTAGTTACTTTCTTTACTGTCTATTTTTATTTAGAAAGAGGTGGAACTGAATCTAGAAGGGTAGAAAGGGCTGAGTTTAAGTTACTAGTACAATTTTCAACAGGCTCTGGCGCTGTCATGAAAGGAGCCAGGACCGCTGGCAAATGTTCATTAAGTGCAGTTAAAGTTGCCGGCCAATCTGGTGAGTAGTTAAAATGTCAGTACCAACATTAGAAGGACAGGCCAGTGTCACTTCAAATTTAATCAGAAAGTGGTTCAACACCGCCATTGAGACAGAAGAGACATTCAGGGCAGACACCTCTATCCCACGGGAGAGATTCAAGGCCAGAGTGTTGCCACTGAGTAGGTTCATGTACAAACCGAGAGAAACCAAAAGTATCAACAAGTGCCAAAAAGGCTTTACTTAGAGGGTCGTAGGCCTTATTTAAGTGAATATTAAAATCACCAGTAACTAAGATTATCAGGACCACAAGGTGGAATCCATTTTCCTGGACAAGGCAATTAGTAGTTGATGGGGATGGTTTTAATACCAGAGCCTCCAATGAATTGAGGTAAGCTAAGCCCCTAATGTCAGATCTGATGTAAACACCTGTCTGTATTCCTAGATAAAATAGCAGCGCCTACTCTAGTAGGATGAAGGTCGTCCGCTCTCAGCAGGTGGGGGCGGCCCCAGAAAAAAGGTCAGTTATCCACAAAACCAAACCCCTGCTCCCTACTGTAACAAGCCAGCAACCAGTTCAATGAAGTTAGCCTATATCTCATCATTACCTCGCAGGGGTAAGGGACCAGAGTCAATTAATCAGTGCCGATTCATCTCTAGCTCTAACTTCCTGGCTAGGCTTTCCTTTGTGATCTCTGACTGCTTCATTTCTACGTTATTGGTGCCGACATGGACTAAGATGTTGCTAAAGCTAGTGGTGCTGTGTGCCTGGGTCCCCTGCTTCTCACTACATGATGCCAGCATCCTCACATTAGCCTCTATGTCAGAGGCTCTGGCCCTGGGTAGTCAGCAAACAGTGGCTGGCGTCACTAACCTAACGTTGCGGGTAATGGAGTCCCCTATTACTAGTGTGCACTGTTTAACCCTGTTGGCAGAGGCGGAAGGGGCATGCAGGCCAACAGGACTTCCAGGCGAGGGAAGAAAATCGGTTTGCAGTCGGGAGAGGTGACTGCAAAGCGGGCCACACAACCAGTTGCATGCTCTTGTGAGCCTTTCCGTGCCACTTCACAGGGATAAACTCTGCATCAACTGCCGATGAGGCTATGCTAACTCTGTCGCTAATAGGCTTGCTATCAGGCCTGTGGCTGCCACTAACTGGAATGCCCGTAACACCTAAGGTAACGCTAACTGAGATAAGTTCCTCTAACTGGCGGATATGTCTCTCTAGCAGAGACACCCTATGTGCAACAGCGAAACAGTCGTCACAAATCATCATAAGTTAGTGTGGTTGTGTTGACTGTAGGTGACTAGGGTAAGCTAGTAGGCTAAGCTAGACTCAGAGCTAGGCTGGCAGGCAGCAGCAAAAAGCTACCACCAAACGCTAAGGTTGATTCGAAAATAAAATAAAAGTCTAGGCAAATATGGACTCAGTTATAGACTATAACAGTATATATGAAAAGAGTGAAAATTAGGAGAGTGGATAGATTCACACAGAAAATCTAGGAGGAGGAGAGTAGAGGAGTCAACAGCTGCTTCGATCTCACGGAAATTGCCATGTGCGAAGCAGCGGGTCAGTCTACAATCTAGAATGCAGTGCAGTCTGTTTTGTTAATGAAATTAACAAGCACCAATAAATTACATTTAATATGTAGAAGGTGCAACACGATGGTCATTAATACAAAATAACCTTGTCAAAGTTTAAAATTCCAGCATGAGAGTTGCCTTGTCAGTGCTTATCCTGCTCTATGATTTATTTATTTGATATGCATGAAGGTCACACTTAAGTGGCCAAATGGAACAAGTTAAGAAAACAGAAGGATTATACCATATAATATTCCAATAGATGTCACATTTTCAGGTGTAGTAGATAAGGGCTCTACCGAAGCAGGGGCAGTGTGTCCTGCATCATGGATCACACGGGCTGCATGGTTGCAGTGGGCCTGTGGATGCAGCACTCCCAGGCCTCCATGCCAGGCTTGGTGGGCCTCCCTCTCACGGTGCAACACCAGCCTGTCGTACAACTCTAGATCCTGGGGAGCCACCAGGCTCCTCACCTCAGACAACATGGACAACTGGAGGGAAGGAGAAAACAAAACTGGGATAAGAGCATGCATGAGCAGAAAGAGCAGAGGATTTCTGAGGTCAGGCTAGGCTGGTAAAATGGAGCGTTTCAGAAGAGGGTGAATAGAGGTGCTGCAGAAATAGACAGTATGAGAAAAATAATGTGTTTTTTGAACATTTTCTAGTAGGCACCCAAAATAAAAGTATGAACCTGAGAATGAAGATAATATGTCACCTTTAAAGTTACTATGTGTAGGATTTGCTGTGATTACAGCATCTTTCAAATCAGTCATATTGTACACATTATGACTTGTGACAACCACACAATGTAATTAGCAAAGAGCAAGGTTAGTCTTGGGACTTAAATGTACGTAAAACAAATATAAATAAATATAAATTAAAAAAGTAAAAAATTTGTTAACAGAATAAGAAGATCAACTGTTTGGCATTTAATGTTGTTTCTAGAAATTTGTTTCTAGAAGTGGAGAGAAGGAATTACATCAATACATCATTTTCACCTGTTCTACAAAATTCAAAGTTTTAAGAGTGAACAGGAAACCAAATAACTGGTTTACAGAAAGAGACAATGGATCATAATTTCCATTTTAAAATGCAGTAATCCTGATAAAGAATTTCCTGCTGTTGTACCAGTTGTTTTGAATTTACAATGGCTTCCAAGAGTAGCTGAATTCATTCATCCTTTATATTGTAATTAATGCACCTTGTTTCTAAAATTTTAAGTACTTAATTGATCCCCCCCCTTAAGTTCTGTATATTCAGATAGATATCTAATGAAAGGTAAAATAAATAAATAAATAAAAAGGTCCCATCTGGTTCAAACTGACTTGATTTCACAACTCTGTGATGTAACGTTTGTGTCCTGGTCTACTGAGCCCAAAACAGTCTCATTGGGAATTAGTGCCTAAGGACACAGATGTTATGATTCGAGCATTTTCATTCTGATTCACCTGCTCGTTGGTGGTAAAAAGTGTATAAAATGCATAAAAGTGCATAAAATATGAGAACATTACGGCTGTTCTCACATTGTAAAGAACTACATACGGTGTGTATAAGGACCGCAAAAAAATACAGTAAAGTGCACGTTGTACTTTGTAAAATGTCAGATTTTTTCATCTGAACTTGGACATTAATATTAAAGTCTTGTGTTCGTGTTCAGCAGCATATATTTTGTCTCACTGATGAAACTGGCGACCAGTAACAAAAAGTTATGGTTTACAACTCATACTTAATGGTCCTACAATGGCGCTCTTGTTTTGATGGACAAGATCTTGAATGTGTAAAACCACAATAAATGAATATAGCCATAGTTGGAGAGCTATAATCCAGAACCATGATGAAATGTTGTAACATCACAAACAGAAGCATCAAATATGAGTTTTTACAATCTCCTCATATACAAAACCCTTTAATATAACACAAATGAAGCTAATGCTAATATACTAGGTGTTGTGAGTCTTGCCTTCCTCCAATATTCAACTACTGCACCCAGGAAGTGAAAAAGGATTGCTAGATGAATCTGGGATCAAGAAAGCTTCCAAAAGACTTTGAGCTTGTGAAATGATGGTCAGAAATTTAGCTGTTTATCACCTTTTGTCAATGTGAAAAAAGAAACTGCCCAAATGTTTCTGAATGTGTCATCATGTAAATAGAAAAATGCTGAGAATCATTGTAAAACCTTGCTCACTGACTTCATAATCAATGGGTAGCTTTATTGTTGGCTAGTCAGATTCAGTTGTCAGGGTCAAAATTCATGTAAATTTAGCATTCCACACACATAGTTGGACTTTCATGTTTCCTGATTTGAATCTGTGCTCAGATCTGTCACTTTTAAATAAGCCATCAGCAGAAATTAAGTTATCTGCAAATATAAATGTTAATAAGTCATCAACAAAGGGTTCTTACAGTAATCCATCATGACTGCAGTTGTAAATGTTAATAAGCTGTTTATAAATTGATTGTGGCCCAGATGTTCTCGAGTCCTTTTCCAGAAGCATGTGGAACGGTCCATTGGAGGAGTCTTGTGATGAATTGAAAGGATAGCTAAAAAGACAAAGAAAGTGTCATGCTGGAGGAGGGCAACCTGGCAACCCAAAAGTTGTTCTTATCAATGTCAAGTACCTATAAGAATGATTGGAAAGGCTTTAAGCAGACAGGTACATTCTTACATATGATTTGGAAATGCCCCATCGTTGAAACAATTGAGAGATTTTGGGTCAACGTATAGGTCTGCCTATTCTGTTAGAATACAATACAATAGAATTACCTTGTATATTACATTACCAGCTGCAAGAATTTCTGCTCCCCAAATAAAAGGGTGGATGACCTTAAAGTTGTAGTTGGTAACTTNTTTGCTAAAACTGTCACTATGTCCTGACAGTAGTACATGAGACAGATAATCTGTGAAAAAAATCATACTCCTCTGGCTCCACCTGCTGCCCCTAAGGCCATTTGCAAGAATCCACCGCTCCCTAGTAAAAACAACCACTCAGAGTAGAAGGAGTATCTGACGGCATATCCTGCTCACACTGCGGGCAGGTCCCCTTCCCTGCACATGCGTGAACTCGGAGCGGACGGAATGGCGGACTTGTAAACAACCATTGAACAACCAAGCAATGAGAAAACAACAGCTTACACGACAAAGGCAAGTAAACAGAAGAAGACCAATGAAGAAAAGCAAGCTAAAAAGAAAGAATTAGATTGAGTGACGCTGTGGGGCGGGGCTTTGGAATCAAGCTGGACCGCACCGGAGTAAGAGGGGAAGGACCTGGAAGTTGCACTCGTTCACATTTTCAAGCTAAGTCCACTCTCTTCTCAATCCTACCAACTGTAGCTTTAATGGCAGACATTGCCTATGACTACATGTTAGCTAGGCTTATAGGCATGGGGGGATTTTTAAGCTCTACTACCATTTCTTTAATTTCTTTGTTAATATTAAGATGGAGTTTTTAAGTAATTTGTTTTGGACCCAGATCATTTAATTCAATGGCTGTATGTCAGTATTGATTTTGCATTGATCAGTGTTTTCTTCTCTTTCTCTGTTATGTGAAATTGTAAATGTAAATTAAACAAAAAAATCAATAAAATATTCTAATCACAATTAATGGCATATAACTGCCTCCTAACCCTAGCCCAATAAATAGTAAATGTTTATTAAACATTAATAAATCCATTAATTACAGCTTATAAACCCTTCATAAAAGGTGCCTTATTAGAAAGTGGTACCAAACCCGTTATGTACAAAATTCCCTAGTGCACGACATCTGAGTCAACTACTCCCACATTCAGATACATTCAAGCTTTTATTCACAAGGTAACTTTCTGAGCATTATTTCACAAGCTCAAAACATTTATCTCTCTTTTTGGCCCCACAGTTACCCTGCAGCTGCTGCAGGCTGCTGTACCTTTGCATGTGTGTTGAAGAGCTCAAACAGAGCCATGGCCAGCGGCTCCACTCCTATGTGTCCCTCCTGGTACTCCTGCAGGTAGTAGGCCATGGTCTGCCTCTCTGGCTCTGTCAGCAGCATGTAGGCCTGCTGCTCCAGAGACACCTGAGTACCTGGTGGGCCCACACCTCTGTATACTGCCAGCTGCATGGAGAGATAGGTCGACACATGAGGAAAGATAATAAAAAAGAATGAAGAAAGAAAAAATTAGGGTCACACCCAGATAGGATAAGAAGAGCTATCTAACTCTACAAGCCCAATAGCATAGATAGGAAGTCTTCAGATGTGTGCAGACCTTTCATCCCCCCCTCTCATCCTGTACACACATGGCAGTGGCTGAGCTTATCACGCTCAGGGAAAAGCCACCACTTCAAAGCTGCTGGGCGAGTCAGTCAGAACTTGTTTGCCTTTAAGACTCCATCATTGTTATCTTCATAAGCAGCTCGACTTGGAAAGACCTCTTCTCACTGTTGGTAGATTGAGTTTCAGCGAGGTCCTGTGGCTTTGCGCCGACTGTGAAAACCTTTGTATCAGAATAAAAAAAGTAAATAGAACCCTGCAAGCCGGGAAAGAGCTGCTGGGAAAAAAATCGCTTCCACAAAGTTTTAGCTGTGAACGAGGAAAAACAAATAAATCGTTCATTAGATGGTAGAAATGGATGCATCTGCATGACACGCTTCAACGTTGAGACTTACACTGCTCTGTGATAATGAAGCCGAAGTAAAACATGTCATAATAAATTAGAGTACAAAAATCCATTAATAAGAAAGCTATTCTCTGTGCTTAACATTAAAATATATGGACAACTGAAGGCTGGGATGCTTAGGGGTAGCCCTAGGGAGAGAAAGTACAGAAACAGAGAGAGATGAAGAGAATACAGGGATGAAGAGAAGCTCTTACAGTAAGAGCCTTTCTTCATCCACTTTGATGGATTGGAAAGTCAATATATTGACATGATAAAGACGGAAACTGATCACTTTAAAGCTCAGGGTTAGAGGGAATAAACACTTTGATGTCTCTGACAGAGACCCACTCTGAGCTATGATTGTATCTGATGGAAGGGCCCGTAGCTGGGGCCAAAATTGAATGAAGTCAAGTCAATCGAGTGAGATGTGATTCCTCAAGACAACGAGGAGATAGTGTGTCCAAATGCTTTTTTAAGGCATTTATTATCAGCATTTATTACAAAAATGTATGGGTGTAAAAATCATATAGTCTGTGTTAAAACATTAATGGGCTTCCAAAACAAACAGCAGTTATAGTAAAAGTAGCAAGGAGGAGGATAATCTGGGGAAATTATGCAATCTGTGGTCCAAATGTTTCCAGCCTGGCTTCATTCTGTTTGATGTAATGTCTCCTTAATGACCTTTATGTGAGCAATCTAATCAACTGAATCAAGTTAGCCTAACTGATGTTAGCTTCAGAGCTTCCCAGCGCCAATACTAATCAATAGAAAGAGGGACATGCACAGACTGCCTGCAACAAGTCCTCCAAACTAAAGGACACAATACGTTGTTTGTGATTGCCTTTTAAGTCCCATTGAATTGACAGTTGCAGCATCTCTAACTTCTATGCTGTTACGTATGTCTGAGTGAAACGAAATGTGAAGTGTCATTTCAAGAGGGATTTGATCTAATCTTTCAGGGATTTGATTGGTTTGCTAAAAAAAGTAGCAGAGGAATAGCGAGCACAAGTCTCTGGAGAATGCAGAGTGATATAGAGCTTTAGAGGACTGCTGCCTCCAACCACACCTCCCTCACCTGCGTTGGTAGATCATGAGGAGGAGGAAGATGGAGACATTAATAAATTAGACCTCAACCACATGTTTTTGGAATGTTCACTAAGTTGTTCCCAAACGAAATCTGACCATTAATCTGGCCACTAAAAGTCCTTGTCAAAGGAAATGTAAACATATGTTCTATGAAGGTGGGCAGACAACGTACAAGATTTTGTTGATCTTGTACATTGTGTTAACTGACACTACATAATTTCGTCCAGTGAATTAGTACATATACTTACGGGTTCCTACTGGTATTTAAAAGTAGGTACAGTGGAACAAGGGAGTAACTAGTAATTGGTAAGTAATAATTGGGAATTTTAGAGGACATTTTACTATCTTCAGCAACTGACAAAAACAAGAAATAAAAAAATCACACATTTTTAGACCCCCCTTTGAGTTGGTTTAGTCAAACCCGTCGCTGATCGTTTGCCACAACATACTTTGGCTGTCAATCACAGTCTGTCAATCCACACAGGAGTCTGACTGTTTACAAAGGTGAGAAACATTCAGTTTCACTGTGATCATGGACTGAAAATAGAACAAAGGAAAAGACAGGCTAGTGTATGTTGAATGAATCTGCTTGGCCCACTGACTCCAGACAAACTTGTACTGTCGCTGAAATGCCGAACCGATTTGCAAGTGAACTTTGCCCGTCTGCCCACCTCACGTTAGGTCGCTGATAGGACTGGATTCGGCTGTGGAGATGGGATGCTCACGATTCAAAGGAGCCAAATCAAAGTGTAAACGTGGCTGTTAATATTTTGCGTTAGCCCAGAATTACAGCTGCATCGTTAGGCCTGGGCATCTGAGGCTACAGCCCTGAATGCTTTATGAATGACTCAAGTTACAGCAGGAAGAGTAACGTTAGAGGAAAAACGGCAGAGCTACAGGTGGAAAAAAACACAGCAGAGTTTTTCTCTTAAATAAATCAAATGTCCATAATTCCATAAGTGGTTTGCTAATTATTTTACAAACCTCATGGTGCATAACTTTACGTTACGGTGTGGCTCCAAAACGAACTAAAACGGTAGAGAGATACAGATGGACAGCAGCAGATGATGGAGAGAGAGAAGAGAGAGATGATGGAGAGGTGAACAGTGAACTACACTTCATGAGCTGTATCTGAAAATTGTGTGAGTGAAAGAAAACTCTTTTAATATTCCAATAAACTGTTAACATAAATACACTGAACATTTATTCCAACTCTAGTTAATAAATAAATAATGTTTAATGATAGCAGTAGTGAAATATTCTGTTTGTAATTAATACTAATACTAATTACTAACAACTATTAATATTTTTAACTTCACAATTCATCATTAATCTGGAAAGTAAACAACAGTTTGAGGTACACATTGATTGATTAGGTGGTGCCAGAGTGCATAAAAAAGTAAAAAATTTAAAAATTTCCAGGGGAGGATCCTTCCGGACCCACCTACAGGGGCTTGGGCTAAGCCCTCAGTGTCCTCAACTCCTAGAATCCTGTTGATTTTATTATTTTGGATGTAGTGGAGGCTAATCTAGACAAGTGTAGGTGGCTGTTTGTTGACTTAATCCAAGAGCTTTAGGTAGTGTAGAAATTGGTTTTAAATTACGACTTTTTACCCCACATCTTTCCAAGTTTGCTCCCCCATTTTAAAACATAACCAGGCGCCCATGGCCTAACCTATTTCTCAATTGTTATGTACCACCACATAACTTCCTGTTATTTTCTTCTGAGAAACTACGAGCAGTGGCTCCTGGATACTTATAAATCACTGGGACTGTGATTTTTTTTTCTATTTTTATGACCTCCTCAGTAGGCCTACTACATGAGTGTGGCCTACCAACAGCACAAGCCTGTACTGCAGTGACTGAAAATGCAGTACCTAGCTAAAGCTAATTAGCAGCAAGATGCCCCTCGCAAGACTGCAGTGCTGGAAACCAAAATTCACCGGTTAGATGGCTAATTAGCACCAACAAGTCTACGAAGAAACAGGAGGGCTGCGTACTGGGTAATAAATCTACAAGTGGTAGTCCTCCATGGAAAATCATTTCCCTAGGAAATGGGAGGACAAGTAATGGGCAGAGCCCAGCGCCCTGAGATCTGTGATGCAACCAGGTGACCTGCATTATCATCCAGGCAGAGCGCCTCTTCAAACCCTGTACTTAGCAGGACACAGCCGTGGACAGCTGCGAAAGGGAGAACTAGCATCAAACCTCCCAACAACTCAGCGTGCAACTGGAGAACAGATTTGCTCAACTGCTGCAGGACCCTGGATCTCCATCTGATGACCTGAATAACCCCTCATCTTCACACAGCAGGGTAAAGACTAAAAGTAACTCAGGAAGAAAAAGGCTACAGGGAAAGCTAATAACTGGGACTCAAACTCTGATTGTGGGTGACTTTGCTGTAAAAGATGTAAAACACCAAAATATCAAAATATAATACTGCACATAGGGTCAAATGATGTTGTAAAACAACAGTCTGAAGTGCTGAAATACACAGTCAGCTCTCTTAATGCTGAGGTGTTTATTTGTGGCCCTCTACCGCCAGTCAGAAGAGGAGTTGAGAGATTCAGCAGATTGTTGGCACTGAACAGCTGGCTTTCAACTGCATACCGTCCATTCAGTGCATTTTATTGACAATTTCAACTTTTTCTGGGACCACAGACATCCTTTTAAGGCAGATGGACTTTGCCTTAACAAGTCAGGAATAAAATTGTTCACCTCTTAACATACTTATGCCAGTATGTTAAGAGGTGAACAATTTTACACCTGCATCGCCCATCTGTTCCCCCTGCCAAGGACAAGAGAAAAGAGGAATCAAAACAGGAGGAAGACATAACCCAGAAACCCTGAAGGAGAACTCGCCTGAGGACAGCTTTGATCATGGGATAAATCAGAGCCGAGAGGAGGAGTCTCCACTCCTCTCCACCTCCCTCACCAACACCAACGCCTGTGAAGATCCACCTCCTTTACCCCCCTAAATCCCATTCAGGTCACCCTCCTCTCTAGTCACCCTTTCTCCCTCCTCCTCCCTCTTGGAGTTCACTGACCAGATGAAGAAGCTGGTCACTGCTGTAATTAAACTTACCCCCCGCCCTACTGCCATTTTCTCTCCCATAAATCCCTCCCTGCGTCCATCTCCACCAGTTTTGACACAATCATCACAGCTACGATGCCCACCACCTCACCCGCCTCCACAACGGCATCATCCTCTAGGCTGCAAGCCTAATGGCACTCATGACTCTCTCCAGGACAAGCCGGGGCCCTGTGTGCCGATAGCTTCCTCAATTTCTGTCTTGATAGGTAGTACAAAAAAGAATGGTGAATTTGCTGAGAAACAGGAAGCACTCAACCTGTTCTGCAAATTTATCAAATTTAGCATCCATTCCTCGTCAGCTACAGCCACGTCAGCCAACTTCAGTTTTAGTGAAGTGCATAAGAAAGGAGGTGGAGTTTTGTTTTGTTTGATGATTCCCTCCAATGCAAGCTGATATCTTATGGAAAGGCCACCTAAATACTGTGCAACCTTTTTTGATGACTTTACTGAACTGCTGTCTATAATCTGTATTGACTTTGACTGTGTAGTTATTGTTGGTGATTTTAACATCCATGTTGACAACCCCCAGGTCAGAGGGGCTAAAGAACTGTGTTGTGTTCTAACTGTGTGATAACTATGGACTGACTCAGCATGTGACGGAGCCCACACACAATAAGAGGCACACTCTGGACTTAATTATCTCCAAGGGTCTGAACATTTCCAAGGTTGTGGTGACTGATGTTGCTCTCTCTGATCATTCCTGTGTTTTCTTTGAGAGCACTATCTCCATGCACACAAATATTCAAACAGAGGAAATCACAAAACGGTATATCACTGAAAACACCAGTGAGATATTCATTCAAGTTTTCTCTTCCGCACCCGCCCTCTCTTGGGTCTCAGTCAATGAGCTTGTAAATAATTTAAATTCTAAAATTCCAAATGTTATTGATGCCATTGCACCCACTAAGGTGAAGGCTGTTTCCAGTAAGAAAAGATCTACATGGAGAAATGCCACGCTGGTAAGAACTGGAAAAAAAGAGTGTCGAAAAGCCGAATGCAGGTGGCGAAAAACAAATCTCCAGGTTCACTATAACATCTATAAAGAGAGACTTCGCATTTATAATTTGGAACTGAGAAATGCAAGGCGGTCCTTCTTCTCTGACATCATCACCAAAAACAATAATAATTAGGGATGTCCCGATCCGATCTCAAAGATCGGTATTGGGGCCGATGAAGGCTGATCGGTATCGGCTATATTGAGCTATTGAGCCCGATCCGATCCTTTGTTTTATGTCAGCTGTCACACAGGTGTTTATACTCGCAAAGCTTTCATGCGCAACGCAACGAATGCAGC
The DNA here is from genome assembly GCA_003416845.1 of Oplegnathus fasciatus. NCBI lineage: Eukaryota > Metazoa > Chordata > Actinopteri > Centrarchiformes > Oplegnathidae > Oplegnathus > Oplegnathus fasciatus. The sequence goes on from NTHP01000021.1 coordinate 1,256,100, forward strand.
CGTCGTCAACTCTCCTCCACTGTGCTGAGCTCTGTGTATGTCAGCAGGGCTGAGCCCCGCCCACAGCGAAACACCACACACCATAAATAACAGCAAAACACAGTATGAGACTGTTTATTTATGTTATTTACCTCATTTATGTGCACTTGTTTCATTTATTAATGTAATCCGTGCAAAAGATGTACAGGCGACAAAAATAAACACTCCAACAAATATGGTTCTTCCAACAAACACTGGAGGAGACTTTAAAAATGAGCAGACAGCGACAAGGCCAAAAAGATTACAGAGAGTGTTTGTTATTTTATAACATGTTATTTTGTAAAAAATTAAGTAAAAAAACATTAAGGAACAGCTTGGATGCAGGCATTTTTTTTCTTAATGCACTGCAGAGCTGTTCAATTGTCAAGCATATACACTGGAACTTTAATGTACATGAAGTGTGCACTGTGCAGCTGTATTATGTAGGAAAATAGAGGTATCGGATCAGGACTCAGTATTGGCAGGTACTCAATATTAAATGACCCGGATTGGGGGCAAAAAAAAAACTTGATCGGGACATCCCTAATAATAATGTTCGCTGCTGTCGACAGGCTTACAAACCCTTCTGTGTCAGNATCTGAAATCCTCCTCCTGCTGCCTTGATATTCTGACAACAGGCTTCTTCAAAAATGTTTCAAATTGCATGGCCTGAGATCTTCTACAAATTGTAAACACGCCTGAAAACTGCAGTCATCAAGCCACTCTTAAAAAAGAACAACCTAGACACATCACTAATGAACAACATATCAAACCTCCCGTTTTTAAGTAAAATCATTGAAAACATTGAAACAGCTGAAAAACTTCTTGTCAGGATTCTGACCACACCACAGCACTGAGACTGCTCTTGTTAAGGTCTTCAATGACATCCACTTAAACACAGACAGTGGCAGAATTTCAGTCTTAGTATTACTGGATCACAGTGCTGCATTCGACACAGTCGACCACAACATATTATTAGACCAACTGGAAAACTTGGTGTGACTGTCTGGAACAGTACTAAACTGGTTGAATTCTACTTAAAGATGTAGTCTACGATTGTAATCCAAAACAGTTTTTGTCAAATTCAGTGAATATCTCTTCACGGTCCGCTAGCTTTCCGTTCTGTGTGTGTGCTGCAAAAAAAGTCCGATGTTCATACACAGCCCTGGCTCTGTAAACGGGAAACAAACAGAGTGCCTCGGGCTAAAGTGTCGGTATTTGCCGACCCACGTCGTCAAATACCGACACTTTAGCTGCGTTTCCACTAAATACTTCGGTATAATATGTCACAACTCGTGCTCATGCACAGGACAAACTAATGCTGTGCGTTACTCATGTGAGTTTGAAGGAGCACCGAAGGGAAAGGTGTATTTGTTTTGCTGTTGAGTTCAAATATCAACAAGCTTTCTCCAGAATCATAGACTACACCTTTGAAGGACAGGGGCTATTTTGTCTCTATAGGTCATTACACATCTGAGCGGACAAAAATGACATGCAGTTTCCCAAGGATCCATTCTGGGGCCTCTTCCGTTTAACATCTACATGCTTCCACTGGCTCAGATTATGGAAAACAACAAAATAAGTTACCATAATTATTCAGTTCAGTAGTTCAGTTCAGTTCAGTTCATTACACATTAGAACGGTTATTTTCGTGTTTCCATTGTCAAAAGTTGTGGATGGTACCAATGGAACCACTCCATACTGTCCCATTTTTTCGTTACCCCTCTGTTGAGGTACCTAGCACACTGACCCAGGACTTAGAGGTGGAACTAGAAACACTGCAGTCTGTTGATTGGTCAACAGAATAACTCTACTTCCGTTCATAGGTGTAGTACTGCCGTAGCACACCGGAATGACTCTCCACCACTTTTTTTCTTCAAGCGAGGAACCAGAATATTTGCAGTTCACATTATCTGATTAAAATTCATATAGGCCTTTTTAAGCGCTTGAAGATCCAGTCATCACTAAAGCGTGTGTCATGCAAGATAGCCAATAAAAACGGGAGGGAATGGTCAAAGTTTTCATATTGACATTTAAAGCCGCAGTCGGTAGGTGAAGAGAGTGGACTTAGCTTGAAAATTTGAATGAGTACATCTTCCAGGTCCCTTCCCCTCGCTCCGCTGCGCCCCAGCCTGCCTCCAAAGCCCCTCCCCGCAGCGTTGCTCGATCTAATTCTTTCTTTTTAGCTTAAAAGTTGCCAGTAGCTGCCAGTAGCCTTTGAGCGGCACAGTGAATTAAATAATTTTTTCTCCGGTCTACAGGGAGCTAACATAAACTAGTAAAGATGAAAAGGCAGCAAAACATTCTTTTCATTTTTTGAAACAACTTTGCAAATTTTCCTCAGAATGGATGTTTCGAATGCAGCTTCATTTGCTCAGCACAAGTAAGGAAATGAAATCATCTGCTTGCATGGTTGACGCAGCTATTACCATCCGGTAACAACCCCGCCTACATTAAAGAGTACTGTCTGTGGTGGAAACACAAAATAGATCTAGGCTTCAGGTACTATAGGTTAAGGGTACTATATACTATACCAAAAGTATTACACCGAAGTGTTTAGTGGAAACGAGGCTACATTTACATTACCATATCACCAGCAGACTATGGTCCAATACAAGCACTGAGTAAGTGCATTGAACAAATCAACAATTGGATGCGACAGATCTTTCTTCAATTAAATAAAGACAAAACTGAGGTAGTTGTTTTTGGAGCCGAGAAGGAACGATTAAAAGTCAGCGCTCAGCTTCAATCGACAATGTTAAAAACCATGGACCAAGCTGAATTTCAGATCTGAATTTCGACAGCCACATTAAGACAATTACTAAGTCAACCTACTATCACCATAAGAATATATCTATATAAACTGCAGGTCCGCTGCAACTCTCAGTTCTTTTAAATCAAATAATTATTTATTTCTTACACTGCACTAAAATTCTCTTTTTATTGAGCTAGAAATCCACATAACCACCAAACAGTTATCATCTCTCATACATTTTTCTTTTTTTTTTTAAACAAGAGAGATATTGTGAAAATTGAAAAAGGAAAAATTGTAACGTGCAGTAAAGTCTACTTTAAATCTACTCCACTAACACACAAAAAACATCAATAACATTAAGCCTATGGCATTTTATATTGCATAAATTAGCCTAGAGGCTAGCGGACTTTTCCTCTATTCATAGCTTAACAAATTAAAAATTAGAAACAGAGAGGCTAATACAAGCTAGCGGAGTGTGGAGTGACAAGATGAGAGAAGCCCTTATTAGCTAGCAAAGACTGCTGATTGGTTACTGTGCTCTACAACAAATCACCTGATTGGCTGACTTCTGTATCAATCAGTGGAACAGTAGTAACCCTTTCTTTGCCACTAACAATATTTATTGTGCTAATACAGTGTTTTCATGTTCAATAATGACAGTTAGTGAGAACATTTCAGCTTTACATGCTTTTTCTGAACTGTGTATTTCCAACCAGATTTGTTTGCTTCTCTAGCATAGGCTACACAGATCAATCCGTTCAGCTCTGTTTTCCAGCACTGTACCCTGTAGGTACCCAGTATTTACAAACATTTATTTTTCTTTTCCTCTAAAATTCCCAATTGTTACTCCATTGTTCCCCATAGTCTAGTTTTCTTCCACTGTACCTAAACTGAAGTAGGCCTACCAGTAGGAACTGGTAAGTATTTTATATGTATTGATTCATGTGACGAAATTACACTGTACATTGCGGGAAGTTACAACGTAAGTTACCCATATTTTAATCATCCTTTCTACCTGGTCGAAACATACAGCTTCAGTTCTCACACTGTTTGGTTCAACAGAATGGTCATGACTGATTGGCTGCTTACGGTACACTGAGCACAAACATGGAACCCACCGATTAGTTATGTCCTCAAAAATGTTGACCAAAAGAAAAAGACAACGTAACTTTGTGCAATTCTCAATTGAATGGAGAGTGAGCAGAAAAAGAGAAGGCTGCATGACAACAATTTGCACAGTCTCAGTCAAGACTACAATTAGCTACAACATGTAAAATACTACTCCAGCAACATCAAAACGAGCTCACTATAGTTTATGACAGATTTTTTGTAGGAAATCTGGTCAAACTGCAGACAGCTTTTTTTGTTTGTTCCATTTCCTATTTTGTCTTTACCTTCTGGTTGATATTTGCCAGCTATAGTAAATACACAACACACAGCCTGATAAATTGCTCATAGCTGGGAAGTAGCTCAACTAGCTTACTGTGTGTTGCAGCAGTACATTAGTTTGATGTTTCTATGGTGAAATACTGCAAGAGCACAGATGCTTAACCTATTAGTATGATGATGCAGGTTATTGTTAATAACGTGTTAACTTTATTTGCAGTTGCCACAGACACTCACTAAAATACCAATACATTCTGCTCAGTCACCATGACTACTATAAAAGTAACATGACCAGCTGATCCCAGCTCTGTGCGGGGGAACTGATCTAATTTGCGATTCTGCATAAATAGTGGTCGATGTTTTTCAAACTGCCATGAAAAAAAGTGGTTCCTTCAAGCTCTGGCCGTCCTTGACAATGTATGACTTATTGTAAAGCTAGTCAGATATTTGCTAAAATGCAGGCTCCAGGTGATCACAAACAGCAGATGTCCACCTACACAATGAAACACAATCCCATTTATAGTGCAGGCAGGAAGTGAAAAGACAAACAACTGATTGACAACAATTGTCCTATATGGATGAAATTATGGCCCGTCATTCGGCATCTGAGCTAACGACATCAAAGGGGAAGTCGCTTGAGATTCAGTGTTGTGACTGACCGCTTACAGCAGATTATTATGTTTTCCTGTCATTGTTCTGATCATCTAAACCCCATCTGGAGGCGGTGGAAGAGGCATTTTACCAGACAAACAAAATGTTAATGCACTGCTCCTCCAGTCCACATAAAGCAGGAATAATAGACGTCCAAATAAAAATTCATTGAGGAGGCAACACAACCAGAAGGCAGGCAGAAGGATAATAAATTACCCCTTAGAAGAACTGACTTGAACTAACAAACTATTTTTGTTTGTGAGGGAAAGAAAAATCTTGTTACATTTTAAGGTCAGGGTTAAATTAATCTAAAGCATCTCCTAACACAATGTGGATACAAAACAATTACAAGTGGCAAGAGGCCTTATAAGACAGGTAACCATGGAAATTCAGTGTATTATTTAACTTTCCCTTTTACAAGAACAGACAGCAGACAACAGCTGAACATGATTTCTGTGTTTATTTTTAGGCAGTAGAGGGTTTGCATTTTGAACAGTGATAAAGTATAAAGCAACGTCAACGTAACTACATCTGCGCCATCCATATATCTTTGTTTTCAGCACATGCTGGCAGATGAGCCTCCAGACTGGGTCATGGAAATTCATGTGTCTCATGAGAATCCAGCCTGAAAAAGTGATTACATTTTCTTCAGGTTTCAGAAATGAAACCTTCTGAACAGAGAGCTGTTATGACTCACCAGTGCAAGCATGTTAACAACTGGCTAACATGTTAGCTGATGGCCAGCTCCAGGTATATTAATTTATTTATTTTGGTGCAACTCACATGATGCTCATTCCAAAATAAAGTTGTGTTTAATAAAATTACCACAAATTATTGGAGACATGGGGCCAGATAGTATTATTCTGGAAAGCTGTGGAGTCCAAAATGGAGAAGCAGTTATAGGCTACCTGTGTTACACCATCCACTTTTATTTAACCTTGTCTGTCACAGTAAAAAATGCTCAACAAAATACATACATATACAGTACATTGCACAGATAGGGGCTAGGGGCAGGGTGGTCAACAGCAAATTTTTCTTTTTCTTTGGGCCATTCTAAAGTTAATCCAGACTATGACTGACAGTGAACATTTTGCAGGATGTGTCCAGCATGAACATTTTGTGTTGCCAGTAAACTGTTCTGCAAATACATTCATTATAAATGTTTCCTTGTTATTTTGATTTGCTGATACGGATTAGTTGTATATGAATATCATTTTTAAGAGAAGTTGGTGTTTTATATAGAGAAATTGTGCAACTTAAAGTCTCTCAGACGTGCTCTAAATTATGGCATGTCAGCAGTTATGTTCTAACCAATCACATCCCCAGAGCTGGGGCCCTAATTAATATACAGCACACTGCCTTCACTAACAAACTGCTTTTTGATAAACATCCCCATACGAGTCACTATGATACAAGCACTGAATACTTCATGTCTTGTCCCTCAGAACCCATTCAGCTTTCAGAGCAGTATCCTTTATACACTATTTTTAATTCATTAATGCTTACCCAGCAGCTGTTGAAATTATTGTTGTAAGCATTAAATCAACATGTGCACCCATCCAATCTTAAATTACAAAACTCATTAGGCCTGAATTTGGACCCATTTCTGAAGAATAGCTACTTAATTATAGCAGGGCCTTTGATGCAGACTGTATTGATTTTTTTGCACTAATTAGCACGTGGCTCAACCATTTACAGTGTCAATGGAGGACATTTAATAAAAGGGACAATGGTGGGTGGGGAAATGAGCAACAAAAATAGTCCTGATTATTACCATAACTGTTACATTAGAGTGTTTTATATTCACTGGCATGGTGTCAACATTACAACATCAGTCTATCCACTTTTATGTCTGATATATTGTAGTTGTAGCTCTTAGCCGCAAATATCTTACAAGAACCTCATTGACATTGTATTCACAGTGGAATCAGTATTACACCATGTCTGCACAGCCTTTGTAGTGAAAGCAGCTCGTTAGCAGAGCAGCAGCAACAGCTACAGTTCTCCATCTGTCTACACAGGATGCGTTCAGGCACACTAATGAGTGTAGGTCACCCACGTTTTGGCAGCGCTCAAAGCAATCACACAATCACTGTACCTGTAGTTACACGTGTAAAAAGGAAGGAAATAGAATTGAACCATCGAAATGCATTTCAGGTCGTTGTTACAAGCATATTTGGAATGTGAGCCATTATGCAGCTAGTGTAGACAGCTGTATTGATTAAAATGTAAGTAGATCTGTATGACCTGTTGTCAGTCGCCAGAATTTGATTTTCCCACATCACCAAAACTGCCAAATTAATACCTTTACCTATCTGTTGGTTTGTTTGTAATAAATCAGTGCGAATATGAAGTGGTCCAGAACTAAAAGGCAGCGATGGATTTTTGTCTTTTGTCTGAACTGTAGGTGTGAAAGCACCTTTATTTACTTTAGTCCTGCTCTGTGGAATAAACTGTCTGATGACCTGAGATCAGTCACACTGTGTCCATTTATAAAAGCAAACTGAAAACATTTCTATTTTCTCAGGCTCATGATACTGTGTGTGTGTGTGTGTGTGTGTGTGTGTGTGGTTTATGTCTGTGGAGTGGATATGGGTTCCTTACTGTCTGGTTGGTTGGATGTACATGCACATGCATTTTACAGTTTTTCACAATTGCTAATATAAAACACTAAACCCCATTTGCTGAACCAAATGCTCAGTGCCCTAAACCCACTTATCGAATCATTCACTCTTTTGGCAAAACTCTAAACACATTTTGCACTGTGATGCACTTTCAAACCACCCATTCACAAAAAATGGGAAACCGGGGCAGCAGAAGCTTAACACAACTACAACACACCTGTCATCATTTACACACATTGACTCAAAATTGTTCACACTTGTTTGTCATGATGTGATTAAACCAACTGACTAGAATATAGGACAGTTCAGAGTGCACAGCAGGCACAGGTGAGTTACAGGTTTTCTCCATTGTATACACACAAAAAATGGAACTATGCACACAGCTTTGGAAACTTGAAGCTTATTAGCAGAGCGGATGTGCTGTGGAATGGAATCTTTTTACTAGCTACACCTGCAGCACACGTACGGCGTAGTGTTGTGAGTCACAGGCAAAACAAGACGGTGAGCTTTCATTTTGAGATGGTTTGGGATTGTGTCTTCAGTTTTTGGACCCAGCACAGTGCTGTGAAAGTTTGTGTAATATGGGTAAGTTAACATCTACAGACTACAGTAGGCTATGTAAGGGATAAAGTTACTAAGAAACCGCCATAAATGCAGACAGGGTGATCAAGTGTTCAATATAGCCAGCCTATTACAGTAACAAATAAATATTTGCTTTGTTACCTTTTTGTATTTGTGCACTGATATCATCATTACATCCCCAGAAAGACACTCTAAACATTTTCTTACTGTAGTGTTTCTCATTTTACTTATCAGTGCAATTACTGTGAGTTTTGCAAAAATAGGTAACATTTGTGTATTCTCAGAACTCTAACAATGTTGCAGTATCAACTATAAGTTTACAGTGTGACTCTGGGAAGCTGGGTTGTGAGTTTAGCCCAATTGGAGCTCACTGGATAGACAAACATGCATTGTATCCTATGCTGATACAATGATTGTGTATTGTGTATATGTACTATTTATATGATATATTCACAGTTTTGTCTTACAATACAGAAACAGTCTTTATGCTGTACGTACCATAAAACTGCAAATTATTTTGGAAAAAAAACTCCTAAACTTTAAAAAAGGAGAAAAAGGAAACAATTTCTACACAATTTTATACATTTGAATATGTAACAGGGCCTCACGAAGCCAAAACATATATAAGCAGTATTTTGATGGTAGTAAATTTATGGTAAATTTATCATGCTAGTGTTAATTGATGCTAAGAGATATTCATATGATTGCTGTGTGTATTGTTTTGGTGGAAAGAATCAGTTTTGAGAAGGGAGAACATGGTTTTGAGCGCAGTGTTTCATTTTGCAAGAGACTTGTGGAGTTTTGACAAAGTGGTTAACTCTTTTCAGTTTTGTGTTTAGAGTTTTGAGAAGTTGAGCTATAGTTTCAGGAAACATGTTTAAACGATTGGGAAAAACTGTAAATGTTGATACCAACAACGGATGGGAATCTGAGAGGCAGAGGAGGAAGAGTACGTGTAAGAAGTGGTGGACGAGGAGAAAGAAGAGGAGGACGAGGAAGAGCAAGAACAAGAGCAATCATTTCAGACGAAATTTGACATACAACCCAATTTGAGCAGATTCTCTGTGGCCAGCATAATCAGGACATTCAAAGAAGAGAACAGGTAATTGTTTTTTTTGCTCATGAAAGTTTACTGTATAAGGATGTTTCAGTACATCCCTTTACCTATAGAAAGAGGACTAGGGGAAAAAAGAAAACCTTTCTTACCATACAATATTTTATTGAAGTAAAGTCCATTGCTATTTTTGCTGTATGTATACTTTTGTAACTGCATCTTCCCTTTATGAATTGCAAGTCTGCCACCTGAGGGTGGAAGGACTTCTATGTTCTCCCAGCAGCAAGAGGCTGTCATTGTTGATATGCCAGTTGACTGTGTGAAATACAGCACAGAGTACACAGTATCAGCCTTTCTGTAATTGACTGTGTCCTCCAATGCAGCAGGGTGCAGAGTATCCTTTGAGCGCAACTCAAAAAGGGTCAAAGATCACCGATTTCAGTGAACTGGATTCCATGAAAAGGCCCCATGAATACATTTTTGTGGATGAAGCTAGGTTCAATCTGACGAAGAGGAGAAGGAGAGGCAGGAACATCGTTGGCCAGCGTGCCACTGTGGAAGTCCCTTGCCAGCATGATGGCATTGTGACCCCATAAGTTACTGTGGGGTTCTCCACCATCATGCCACCGTGGGGGCCATATAACATTGATCATCTTCTGACATTTTTGAGTGGTCTTTGGGATGATTTGTTTGAGTGTGAGCAGCAGGATCGTGAGCAGGCAGACCATCCCGTCTACGTCATGGTTTGGGACAATGTCAGTTTTCACTGTGCTGTTCAGATACATGAGTTGTTCAGCATCAACCAGCGATTCATAAATGTTTGTCTTACAGCATACTCGCCTTTCCTCAACCCAACAGATGGGTTTTTCTCTGCATGGTGGTGGAAGGTCTATGACTGAAACCCCATACACCAAGGAAAATCTCTGACAGGCAATGGGCTTGGCCTGCAGTGACATAGGTGTGGAGTCTTGTCACGGCTGGATCCGGCACACTAGAGGGTTTTTCCCCCGTTGCCTGTGATATGGACAAAGGACGGAAGTCCTCTAGCCTGACCCAGCAGACGTGATGCTGAGGCAGAATGAATCCCTCGTCTGTATTACTGGATTACTTGTAGTACTTACAGTATTCAATATGTTCTGTACTATATTGTGAATATACATTTTTTACATTTTTTTGAAAATGCAAAGTGCCTTGAATTGTACACAATAAAAATGTTTTTTCTGTAGCCCCAAGTTTTTCATTTTTTGATGTAGTGTGTATTGACTGCTCAGTAGTGTTTATATACTGACTGGCTGTGTGTATGATTTGAAAGCTTTGTTTAATTTTGAGCACAGATAAAATGGTTTTGAGGCAATTGATTTTGCCAGAAGAGTCAGAGGTTTTGTGTGCGTAGTTTGAAGATTTGGTTTTATGTTTACAGTTTTGAGAAAAAGGTGGAAGGTTTGAAGAAATGTGTCTTAGCAATTGTGAAAAACTGAAATGTAAAGCACATTGAGTCTGCAATACGGGGGTGTTACAGCATGTAGCCTCGAATCGCTAGCCTCAAGCAGAGATGAGGAGTGGGCTACAGAGGTCGGGTGAGCTCACTTCTTTCTAACTCCACACCCCCATTTTTTCATTTTCTTGTAATATTCAGCCCATGCTTTCTCAAGTGACATCACTTGAGGACATTTATCAGATTTCACACTGCTCCCTTTGGAGACACTAAAGGCTTTATACTACTTTTTTCAGATATACAGTAGTACTCCCAAGACATGTAAACAGACTTTGATGTGTAAAATCGATGGAGTTTCCCTTTAATATTAGATATTCACTCACTTCTACTGGGAACCTCAGACCATTGAAGGGAATACAGTATACTTTTGCCCCACCACCCCAGCATCTACCTGTAGTTTCTGAGTCTACGTTCCCCTAGGGGAGAGGTTATCAGAGTTACTCCCCACTCCCTGTTGGACTGAGCTTGCTCTCTTGTGGGGAGTGACAAGGTCAAAGCCTAGACACCAAATATCGATACTGTACATGTTCTAGATTCACATAATAATCAAATTCCCATGAGCTGACTGAAATGCAATTGTAGATTTCATGAAAATAAAAACATTAAAATACTGATTGTTAAAAACAGTTACATTCAAGAGCAGAATAGTTGTAATCATGGTTTTAAATTGACCTATAAGTACAATTGTGTTAAGTTTTGATGTGTGTTGTAAAATGTTCCAAGTGTGTGCAGCACAAAAACTAAAAGCAGTTTACCCAAATTTAGCGTTTGCATGCAGGATGTCGAGCATTAGCTAATCACTTGAAAGAGTCAAATAATGACTATAGGACCAATTTAATAAAGAAGTAATATATAATCGCAAGTTGCCATTAAGGGCATTATAAATAGATAGAAACCAATGCCTGTCACGTCTTACTGTTAAGAGATGCCCACCCTACCTTTTCATACAAGATGCAGTGATGACTATAATGTCACTAGTAATAAATCTTAGGGCAGAGTGATAAACTGAATATAGGGGTTTAAGAGGTGGCAGAGGCCTGTCTTAAGATAACATCGCCATAATCCAGGACAGACAAGAAGACAGCCTCAATTATCCACTTCCTACTGAGCATATCCCAATTGGCCCCAGATGATCTGGTTCTCGGCAATTGCACCCCTCCTTCAAGGACGCCCCAGGGAGCTCCTGGTTCGGCGGGACCTCCTGTCCCAGGCCCAAGGGACTCTTTTTCATCCCTTTGCCCAGGGGCTCAGGCTCTGTGCTTGGCCCCTGAGAGGGTTTCTAGCCATGGGGTAGCCCCAGTCTGTGGTTAGCACTCTGCAGGGAGCCTGGGCTCCATCAACTAGGGCAGCATATTCCTATCATTGGGGAGTGTTTCAATCATGGTGCGACTCGAGACAAGTGGATCCTCTCTCCTGCAGGGCCCATGACACCCTCCAGTTCCTCCAGGGAATGTTGGAGGAGGTAAAGTCTCCCTCAACCTTGAGGGAAATGGTGGCAGCCATTGGCAAAGGGCTGTTGCGACCTTATTGCTCAGTTCCTTAGGGGTGCTTGTAGGGTTACTCCCTACCACAGAAGGCCAGCTGTTCCCCTATGGGATTTAGAGGTGGTGCTGTCAGCCTGGCAGCATGAGCCATTCGAGTCCCTTGAAACAGTTGGCCTGAAATGGCTTTCTCTCAGGTCAGCATTCTTGCTGGCAATTTGTCGGCTAAAAGAATGGGAGAGCTCCATGCCCTTTCGGTGCACGAGGAATGCTGCCACTTCTTGCGGGGTGATGCTGGGGTGGTGCTGCACCCGAACCCTGCATTCCACCCTAAGGTCCACACCAGCCAATCTATTGAGCTGCACCCTTTCCACCCTCCTCAGGATGGTGAAACCCCTCTATCTGAGATTCGAGGTCGACCCCGTCCATCTTTATCAGGTTCTACTGCATGAACATGGCAGCCAGCACCTCATTTGCTGAACATGTGCTGGGCTCAATGCAGCAGGATATGGCCTGAACTACCGTGCCTCCAGGACCACGGCTCTTACAAAAAGGACCCTGGCTCGGAGTGATGTCTTTTTCTTTCAAAGCTAGCCTTGCAACTTGGCAGGCTAGGTGGCCTTCCACCCATTTACGGCTGGCCTCAGCGCCTGCATGCAAATACTGCATGACAGCATCCTTTAGCGGACTTGTTAGTGTAACTTGTTAACCACAACCACAATAGAACTGCGAGTCTGGGGAAAAATACTGTATATTCTACAAACAGAAGCTCTGATAGTCGAGTCAGTGTGAGTCCAGGGGCCAGAGAGAGAAGCAGGCTAGCGAACTGTCAATCACAGCTGTCGATCAACTCCCACATGGCAGACATCAAAACCTCCTTATAAGGGAGCAATCATTTACAAAATGAAAATGAGCACACTTATTAGAGGGCCTGAATTTAGTGATTGTGACCATAATGACCTGTGAAAAAAATGTACTGACTTAGTATTTTTTGATACAAGTTGACGCTTTTTGGGTGGGAGTCAACTGGAGCCCGGGATTTTTTTGAGCCAGCTTCTAGTGGGCGTCAGTGGCATTGCACTTTAAAGTATTTTCGCATTGGCTTCAGCCTCAAGCCATGACAGTTGCCAATTTTGAATGACTTGCCAAGTCTATTTGGATTCAGCTTTCAACATTTGTAACAAAAGTTTAAAAAAAACAAAACTCAAAAATTCAATTAAGATCTGTACTTTTTGTTATGCCTCCCATACACTAGAATTTGAAAAGACTGAAGTCTGACACCCTCTCACATCTAAAGACATTTTAGTTACAGACTATAGATTTAGCAAAGACTGGGAATCTTGCAGGGTCACTTAATTAAAAGACTACAACTAGATTCCTTTTGAGATTATTTCCCATCCTGCTCCTGGTGGAAATTTACAAGAAGAAAAGTGGAGAAGAAACAGAAGCAGCTTTTGGCCACAGCTGCCCTTGTGTGTGCAGTGGTTTGCGTTACCTGCAGTGATTGAGGCCGTAACATTGGCTGGTTTAACATTATGAGCTAGCAGCTTGCTAGTGAGGCATTTCCCTCTTCCCTAGTTCAAACTTTGACCGGTTCACCGGAGCTATCCTCCGTGGTACTAACACCATCCTAACAGCAAGCAAGCACCCGACTATCGCTTCACAGTCAGTTAGGACACAGTGTTCGCAGCCCTTGTTGCTGCAGTGCGCCTCCCCGATGTCCGACACTGCGACAGTGAAATCACTTGAAAAGTCGTTTGGTGTAAGGCCGGCATTAACTGAGAAGACAGAAACAGCTTTGGGTGTCAGTCCAATGGTTGTTCACAACCTGTTACTACAACCTGAAAATGAGATGAGGAGCAGAATATATGAAATATTGAATAAATATTTATCTGATACACTGGAATAACAACTGCAGCATACTTAGTTTTGTACACCCCATATTTCACAAGCTATGTGCTCCAAAGAAGCTGGAATTATGCTTCTCCAAAGATACGTGCAAGCATCTCTGCAAACATACGCAGAGAAGTGTGTTACAGGTAACTGTACATCACAGAGGCTCACAGAGGAGCCAACACACACACATCCCCAATGTCAACTGGTTAAGCAAGATTGGTTGATTCAGCTCCTCTCGGAGGAGAGTTCAAAACAGAGATGAAAAAACATAAATGTTATGCAAGCTATACATATAACAGAACATCTCCGCAATTGCCTCCAAACGACCCCATGCACGGTGAAGCATAAATCCAGCTTAAATTGATGTGCTTATTAACTCGAGGTCATGCTGTTGTACTGAATATCAGCATGGCTGTGATTATCTTCGGCACGAGGCCGCAAACTGAATCACAGCCGTGCTGATATTCAGTACAACAGCACTCCCTCTCGTGTGATATTTCTTTTATACAACAGTTCTACAAGCGCCATTTATTAGTTAACAATAATAAGTGACAACAAATTATGATTTGTTTGTTTATTTAATCATTTATTTGGCTCGGCCAACACAAATAGTTCCGCAACTGGACTGGGACGTGACTGGTGCCAAGCAACACATAAACATTTCCCTCCACACTACTGTAGCTTGCTACTTTGTGTAAGCTAGGTAGGCCTACGTTACCGCAGCAGCTACTTTGTATCTTGTACATTTATCTGTATGTTTCCATTTATAGTGCAACCAGTGAAATAAGAGTCTGTTGACAGTCGTTTTGGTGGCATGTGTGATTCGGATGAGTTAACAGCTTGATCAGACAGTACGTTGCTCCATCGTTTCCTGCTCTCCATGGATAGTCTCCGGTAACTTTTTAGCGAGCTTTCAGACCTTCAAGACAAACAAGTTTTTTGTTTATATTTTTTATGTTTCGCAACTGATCATTATAAATCACAATTCACATCATAGTCTGTACGTTTGCATCTCACCTCTGCCCACTCAGTGCCATGATCTCTCTCGCCTCTAGTCCCGCATCAGACAGTTTCTGTATTGCAGTGGCTCTCAGGCTGTGGTTGGTGTAAGACGTGTGTGTCCCTGCCTCTTTGCACACCCTGGGTAACATCTGTGACAGATGGTTTACTCCCAGGGGAATGGCAGTATACCAGAAGCTGTCTGTCGAAGCTGTTACTCTCCTGGGCTGCAGATAGAGGGCTTTGGCTGTAGGTGGAATTTTGCTCAGGTATTTTTCGAGAGAAGCTACCAGGCAGAGAGGTTTTCCTCGCTCTTCAAACATAGCGCCCCTCCGATTTTCTCTGTCTCTCTCCAGTGGGTCTTTATGATTTTTTGTTTCTTCATTAAATGTCATGGTGAAATACTCTGCTCCACTCTCATCACGTTTTAGGATGAATGAGTCAGGTTTGAGATCCCGGTTCCCCTCTTTGCCTCTGCGTCCAAAGTGCAACTGAATATCGTACCAGACCTCGTTCAGTAAACCTTTTGGATTGTCTGGACTTAATGATGCAGAATATTTTAAGATGTGCTGGTCTTCAGGTGAAATCGGGGGGTGGTGTGTTGTTTTGTCTTTCCCTGCCCTTCTAATCTCTTTTACAACACCTTTGAAAACATTGTCAGCTGATGTGAATTCCAGGTCCTGCATTAAATTCCACGAACGGCTAACTGGAGGCTCGTTGATATGACGGTTTAAACCAGCCCGAAGCCCAAGGTAGCTGCTGATGCTGTAGAGCTCCCCTTTAGTTATCTGGATGGATCCATAAAACTGCTTCAAGACTGTACTCAGCTCGGCCTTCTCAACAGACTGAATGTTGATGTTTATATTTTTGAGACTTAGCCAAGTCTGAAAGCAGTTCAAAGCCCATGTTGTTTACTTTACGGTGTTGGCTTCATTTTTGCTCTTCTCTAATTTGTCTAGATCAGCTGATGTCATATGAGCACA
>NTHP01000021.1:1272057-1283068 GCA_003416845.1 Oplegnathus fasciatus
CTGGAGGGTTGCACTGTAGTATCCAGGCTTCTTTCCTTCCCTTCGTCCTCTTCTGACAACCATTCATAATTTAAGTCAAATGTTATTTGTGGAAATATGTTCATCTTTAAGGTACAAAGTTTGTTACAATCTGAGACAGATAAACTTAATGTAATTAACGGTTATTAGACGTCTGTAAAGCGGAGTGATACATGTATAGTTAAAGTCCCAGTGCTGTTATACTCTATATCAGCACTCATGGAATGCCTCTTGTCCAATCAAAATACTTGGTCGGAACTAACTGTTGTATAAAATTATTTATATGATATGAAAAAAAGTTGTGACTGTGACATTATGACAACTGAAACTGATATAATGCAGCTTTGCATTGTTTCACCAAAGTAGTATCGCCAAGGACTCAGCCACACACTGCCCACTCTCAATATTAGAGTGATGTTAAAAAGCGGTGCTTCCTTTACCTCACAAATGATCTTTGGCTGAGTACAGACACTGGCTTCATTTTGGCCTTTTGGCAAGTAACTTATGGAATTAACATCAATTACACCTGATAAAATCGGCTGTCTGCAAAGTTTTTGTCACTTACATCACTGAATGCCTCGGTGAGAAGCCTGCTGCCTGAATGTTTAACGTGTAAATGTGATAATCTGAGGTATCATCTGTCTACTGGTCCCTCCTGTTCTGCAGTATGATTGGTAGCAGCATGATTGATTCAAATTAAATCAGTTATCAGGAAAATGAAGAGTTTTCATAACAGTTTTCAATCTTTGGTCTTGGGGAGGATATCAAGTCATTCCAAGTTAAAAGGCTAAAGTCCAAGTAAAGTGACAAGCTATTAGTGTCAAAGTCGTTAGATAAATGACTGAGTCTGACTCCAGTCCCACCTCTATTCAGGACCCAGAAAAAGAATATGACATGCTCAGATGGAGATACAGCATGTTGGAGTATGGAATCTGTCAGTCAAATCAGTACCATACATGCAAGTGTTAAGGGTTCATTTGCAAAAACAGATATCTCAATTTTTATTTATTTTCCTAAACCATTTCTTTTTATGCATTCCAGAGAACATCAATCAAACTGGTGTTGGTTTATCTATTTTAAGGATGGAATTTATCTCTTTTTGCAAATGAATTCTTTGTATACAGAAGACAGTAATGCATGGCTGCCATTCTTACCTTTCCTAATACAGGTGTGGCTCTGGCAGAGGATGGTCTGCAACAAAGAAGAAAACAATGCATAGCATATTTAAGAAACAAATTATCTCTGGTTATATTCAGCCTACAAACACGAGAGCAACACATAGAAGTAGAAGCATCAATGTAAATACCTATAACAACCAGAATTCTTGTGCATGTAGAACATTAAAAACACAATAACATCACAGCCTAGCACAGGCTGAGGTGGGACCGAGGCAATGAGAGTTTAATGAAGTGAGTGCCACCTGGTATGATTTCCAAGGTAGCAGCAGGCAGAGAAATGTATACCTCCCCAAAATCTCAATCAGGGCCAGCTCCATTTGGGCTGGGAGACAGATGGATGAGGAAGGGAGGGGAATCTCCATGCATTGCTTTGCTATTAGACACAATGGAGCTGTCAAACACAATCCTCCACTGCAGGGGAAGGCTTTCATGTCCTGGACCTCCCAAACAGATCCACTCTTAGTAATGGAGCTTCCATTAGATGATATTTTGTTCAAAGAACTACCATAAGGCAATCTTTCTGTTGTTACTCTTTTAGTTTAAAATTAACTGAATGAATGCATTGATCTATTGTGATTGAATTTTTACTTTTACATATTAAATCAGGTCGATCTTGTCATGCCACAGATTCCAAACTGATTGATTCATTTGAGAACCAGAATAATCATGGAGTGATAATACATGTCCTGAAAATTTTCAACAGACCTTCAGACTGGTCTGATTAAAATGAAAGGTTGTAAAAGTTGTACCAGTATCAAACAAGTTTACAATACCAACACACTTAAGACCAGAGATGGAAGTTACGAATATAATCTATTTTTTTAAATTCAATTCAGCTCAGAGATTCAAAGTCACTGACTATGTGGTTTGTTCTGTTCAAAACTGTACTGACAATACAGTGCTGCTTCGGTTACATTACATTACATTTATTTAGATGACACATTTATCCAAAGCCACTTACAATAAGTGCTTTCAATCACATGGATACAACCCGTAAATTGCAAGAATTACGCAAGTACATCAACTTCATCAAATATGCTGAACTGCTTCAAGTGCTACATTTAGAGACAAGAGAAAGAATTTTTTTTGTTATGGGCCACGGTGCAGTCTGAACAGATGAGTTTTAGTCTGCGATGGAAAATGTGTAGAGTTTCTGCTGCAGCAAACAGTCGTGATTTGGTTGAGCAGTAGCTGGGCCCCCCTTGTGGTGAGGGAGTAGCAAGCCGGCTGGCAGTAACAGAGCGTAGTGCACTGGCTGGGGTCCTGGATGTAAGATGGGCCTGAGCCATTCGCAGCATGGTAGGCAAGTACCAGTGTCTTGAATCAGATTCGAGCCGCCACCGGTACCTAGTGCAGGGTGCGGGGGAGTGGTGTATGTGGGAGAACTTAGACAGGTGGAAGACCAGCTGGGCTGCTGCATTCTGGACAAGCTGCAGAGGTCGTATGGCACATGCAGGCACATCAGCCAGGAGCGAGTTGCAGTAGTCTGGCCACGAGATGTCAAGATCCTTGACCAGAACCTGTGCCACCACCTGGGTGAGGAACGGACGTATCCTGCAGATGTTGTGGAGAATCTGCAGGAGTGGGTTGTCCCAGTGATGTTTTCCGTGAAGGACAGCTGGTCATCCAGTGTCACAACCATGTTCTTTGCAGTCCGAGCCGGGGATACCACAGAGTTCTTAATGGCAATAGAGAAGTTGAATGAACGGGAATGAACGGGAGATGCCTTCCCTGGAAGGAAGAGCATTGGTCGAGGTTGAGCTTCAGGTGGTGTGCAGACATCCACTGAAAGATGTTAGCCAGACATACAGAGATTCATGCTCCCACCTGGTTTCAGACCAGGGAAAAGACAGTTCATTAGTAACTTCTACTTCACTTAAGTTCTTGCTAGTTCAAACTGTTTTGTTCAGTTTGATACAAAACTAGGCCCACTGTTTATGTCTTCACCAATCATGCTTTAATTAAATTCCCTACAGTAACTGTGTCATTCTTTCCTTTACTTAGTGATATAGATCAGTGACGTTGGGTTACACAAGTATATATAGAACTGAAGTTATAGTATATCCAGGTAACTTCTACTTCTCCTTGTCCCAGTACTGAATAGGAAACAACTGACGTGTTATATGTGTTTCTAAAAAGAGGAGATGAAGGAAGCTTGCTTTATGTTGTCTTCACTTTCAACACTCTCCAGCAGCATCTGAAACTTGCAGAAACAAACACATGCGGCCCAAGCTGAGCAACCACAGTTCTTGTGGTCCACACCTGGGGTCTCATTTATAAAACTCAGCGTAGATTCCACCCTAAAACATGGTGTACTCACAAACCTCAGAATCAACGTACGCAAGAAAATATTCAGATCTATAAAACCGTGCGCCGCACACCTATACGCACTCTTCTCTTTATAAATACCCACCTGAATTGTGCACGCGTGTACTCCTCCCAGTGTCATCCCACTACTCCTCCCAGTGTCGTCCTACATTCAACCATAAATGGTCAATGCAAAGCACCTCATGAATATTGATGCATAGAAATGACCCTTCTTACAACTAGTTCCCTCCTCATTCTTCCATTCATGTACTCCTCTAGCAGTGCCGGAGCATTACGCACGAGTGTCACCACAGTATTTATATGTTTACAGCAATCAGTCTGATTGCTTCACACCTTCCCAAAATGATCTGCGAACACAATTTATTTATTTATTGAAGTTTTGTTGTGGTGAACTTGGCCTGTGTTATGATCAGGACTCATAATAAAGATATGGAGTGTAATGATTGTACGAGAGCTGTCACTGGCTTTATTTATTTCCAGACTAATTTACACAGTCCATAGGTGCAGCTGGTGAGGATGTGCCGGGTGAGGTGGCTGGAGAAGGTAAAGTGTGTGTGGCAGCCACCGCGGTGTCTCCAGTGCACTCTGTGTGCCTGACAGCATGGCCCACTGCAGCGATTTTACACACAAAAACTATATGAAAACTAAAATCGTACTTCATGATATAAGCACAGTATTAGAAGATATTATTGAAAACCACTGACGCTCTGTTCTGCAATTCTTTAACGCTATTTGATGTTATCTTGGATTTCTACAACCCCGAGTGTCAGTAGCATACAGTCTGGCCCTGTCCTCTGCGCTCCGGGGGTGGGGAACGTGATGGTGAGACAGCGCTGATTAAATATTGAGCGGAATTTGATTTGAGATTTGAGTTGGCTTCTGTCTTTTACAATTGAAAGGTGCTTCTGGAATAGTTCTGGCTCACTCGCACAAATAACACTGCTGGTTTGAATGTTTATGATAAAGTGGATTTATAAGTAACGTGTGATATGAAGTGAAATTAAATGTGACATTTAATCACATTTTCACATTGAATATCTACAATCTGGCTTCAATTCAGCACCTCACCATCTGCGTCGCCAATTTCCCCTGTCTCCAAAATGTTCGTACGCATGGGTCAGAGTTTCCGTACAGGTGCGCACATTCTCTGGTCAAGTTTGTTCTTATAGATCCCAACTTTTGCGTGGGAAGTGGCGTACGCCTCTTTCAGGCCCCATTTTGTGCGTACGCAACGGTTATAAATGAGACCCCTGGTCTGGGTCGTTGTAAGTTAAAAACAACCACTGAAAAGAAATCTGCATGCATCATGTCATCAGCTGACGTAAACTTCCTGGTTAAGAGGCCAAAATGTGACCAGAATTATTTTTTAGACTTTCTGAACCAATCAGAATAAAAACAGTAAAATGCAAGAAAAAATAAACTCACAAGGAGTCACAGGTGCTGGTCCCATGTTACTGTAGTAACCAGTGCTCTTGAATAGAGATATGAAAGTAGGTAAAGTTTGTGTGTAGGGAACAATGTGGGGTTGAACTACAAACCTTCAGTATGAAGCTGGACTGGAGGCTGCAGACAGTGTGATGCAACTTTATGCTGTGAGCTGTCATATAGAAGAGAAAACAAACTTAAGAGTTAGAGATTGGTGCTAGCTAATGCCACATTACAAAGCTGTTTTTTTCTGAATGTATTCTGGCCAACCTGAAACTACATGAGACAGAAGTGTTTGAAGAAATCTAGTTTTGTTCTCTGTGATATAAATCCCCCACCAGTGTATGCTAAAGGGAAGTGCAGAAGTTGAGCTGGGTTCAGCCTCATGCACATACACATGGTTCCTCTCAAACCCACAGCACACAGACTTTGCTCATCAGAGTGATCATTCACATTTTCACGTTTTAGGAATTTAAACTTAACAGATGTATTCACCTCAGAGAGCAACAGTAGAATCATTTTAATACTGTTCAAGTGATTTTATTTTTCTATTTTGAAAGAATATTTAAAGCCAGAATGTACGAACAGCTGACAGCACAATGTTGAGTAAATTTAGTAGCCTGGTTTTAACTATAATGCCAAACTGTACTAACTGTGGTTTACACTTGATCAAGTGTATTGAATTACCCATTAAATATAACTTGCATTTCAAATGTGTCTTGTTGTCAATGGCAATTTAGAGACTTTCAAACTGAAGAAAATACCTTACAGTTGTTTGTTTTGTATGTGCCTTTATGTCTGATACAAAAAAAGTTTAGGCAATCACAATTTCTGTAAAATCCCTTAAATATACTTTTGTTTACTACTCGTATTAGTATACTATTCTAACAGTATTTAACTCTTTTGTCCTGAGGCAGTAAATTCTACATATCCAACCCTCATAGAAAGTACAAATAAGGAAAAAAAGGTCGCACTTTGAAGATAGTTCAACTCAAAAACATTAAATTATTGTGGCACATGAGTGAAGCATTGAATAGAAAAGGGGGCATTAGAATCAAGAAATTGTTTTATTTCCAATCATTTTTCTAAATACATGTCTTTATCATTGAACATAAGCATATCACTGAGCCTAAAATGTGGCCAGAACAGTTTTAAAAACTAGAATATCTGCATTTTCTGAAGAAAATGCATGTGAGAGCTGGAATCTGGTTGTTAATAATAATAATAATAATAATAATAATAAAGAGCAACTATAACTTGCCAGCTCTCACACTAAATATACATTTACCATAAGCTTATCACTTAAGCATTTTTTTTTCAAAATGAGCATGAATGTGTGTATGAATTTGGACATCAATTTCCTGTCATGTGTCAGTTAAGGAGGAAAAGACTAACTTCTCAGTCTGACTCCTCAAGTGACAGTTTCTGTGGATGTTTAAAGCTTATGAACACTGACCAGCTGTTGTGTGCAGCACGAAAAAGATCATTTCAAATCAGGCTGTTTGAAGGTTTATCAACATCTACAAGGACTAGCCAGAAAATGTTGCAGACAGGAAGAAAACTCACAGTAAGTACAGTAAATGTGAATATTCTTTCTCAAAAGGTAAATCCTTAACTACTGGTTGCAGTATAAATATTAAATATACTGTTTTATTTTAACAGAGTATAATGTAAACCCACTGACCTGTTGATTTCAACAGTAAAAACAAACACGTGGAAATATAATTAAACAGACACACAAGTCAGCAGATATCTCAATAGATGCCTAAATTTCTCAAAACTTTTTCCACCTTCTACATGAGTGAAAATTATTCATCTGTTTTACTTCTATGTATTTATGGTCAGATGGGAAAATAAACGATGTACAATGGCATTTGAACAGTTGTGATCAGGAGTACAACTCAAGTAAAAAAGATGACACTTCTCCACTTGAAAGGAGGAAAGTGTCCAAAAACTGCTCTCTTGTTCTCTTATTATTAAATGAAGTTTTGTATTTGTGGTTTTTTAAGGTTAAAATGACAGATAATGCTCACAAGTATCTAAATATTCTGTGTTTCAGTCTTTTAAAGTCAGAGAGGTGGATGAGTCTGTGAAGGAGCTCACAGCTCTCATGGCCAATCTGTCCATTAGAGAAATTTGTCTTCTCAATTGGCCAACAGACACAGAGGATATCCTCATGGAGGACCTCTCCCTCAAAAACGCTCCTCTCTCCAAACGCTCCAGGGCCCAAAGGACGCGTCCAGACAAAAGGAAGTTGGACGCTATTGATGCAGCGCACGGCAACAGGTAGGCCTAGGTGTTACATCACTTTGATGATTCACACTGAGGATTTAAGATTTCAGAGATTTAAATATTTTTTTAATTTTCTCTGCACTAAAGCCCAGATAGGAAGAGGAGAAAGCTCAGCTTGGAGGCCAACAACGGGAGTTTCTGCTTTGCAAATGTGTGGAATAAATGATCGCCACACAGGTCACTGTAACAACAGAGGAACAGACAGCCGGCCGTCACGTTCAAACTCACCACGGAGGCAGAGGAACAGCAGAGCAAAGCCCTGGAGCTCATTAAGCTATTGTGAACTGATTAATACAAAAATCCAATGTAATATGATCTGCTCACCTGTTTGGTAGAGCACATTTTGAGTCACTGTATCTTATTGGAAAATGACTGAGCCATCTTTACCACTTGGTTTAGGTAGTGAAGCTAAGTTAATTTAATTAAAATTGACTATTTGCTACAAAAATAAAGCTTCCGATTATTTATTGTTGTTAATGTCATATATTTAAAGTAGGGTTGTCAAAATAACGCGTAAATTTCGATTAATTATAGAAAAAACGCGTCAAAAAAATTAACGCCGATTAATCTCGCTCTATGATGCCCTGAACATACAACAGTCCACAGAGCAGGAGCGTATTTCCTACTAACTAATGTAAAAAATAAACTGCAGCCTTCTGCAACAACATGGCAACAACCTAAAAGAGCACCGGGAGTGAAGTCGAGAGAGCATAGCCTGTGCACGTGAGAGAGAGAGCGAGCCGCTGCCGCAGCGCACAGCGATTGAAACGATCTGAAGCCGTCGTGCAGTCGATTCATTTAATGATATTTATGGAACAAAATGACAGTGCAGACTTAGAAAGAATTAAAACATCAAAGCAAGAGACATATGACAGTATGACTGAATTGGAGCCTATATTAATAAGCAAGTCCTATATTAATGACTATTAACACCAACAGGACTGACGAAATTAAATAGCTACTGAATTAGAGTAGTATGGTGCTAGTCTTAATATGCAGGCCCCATATAAATGACTTGTTCATAACTAGGGCCGAGCTATATTAATAATAAGAACTTCAAGGCGTAAACCCCATTGGGACGTGGCTGTGTTGACAGGGGCAGACGGTGTGGATTACGGAAACGATTCTATTATTTCGGTACAGTTCAAAGTTTACACTCTGTCTAATGGCAGCAGTGACAGGCTGTTCAGTCGTCCAGTGAGCATCGATACCCTGCTGCTCCATTTGATTCTGTTACCGTTGAAAACAGGCGCTGGACGGTGCAGGTCGTCACTGGTAACGTTAACATTACCCGAAGTAAACTGTTCACTTTAGAAAAGACATTCTTGTCGCATAATCCAACATCTCAACAAGTGAGGGGTCTGCATGTCCCCCGTCCACTCTGCATTTCACATGTTGCGCAAACACGGTGAGTTTGGGCGCATTCACCATTCTGCACCGGCAGCCTACACCCCCGCCTACGCCACAGCTCCGAGCCAGTAAAATGTTCCACCTCTTTCAAACATTACGACTTTTATTCAACTTTTCTATGCAGACACACATACTAACACACAAATGTTAGACTCACAACAATTACAACACGTAACGTTAAGCAGATGATTTCATTTACTTACTTGTGCCGAGCAAATGAAGCCGCATTCAAAACATCTATTCTGAGGAAAAGTTCCAAAAGTTTCTAAAATGGAAAGATGTTTTTATGACTTTTCATCTTTTCTAGTTAACGTGAGCTCGCTGTAGACTGGAGAAAAAAAATACTTTAATTCATTGTGCCGATCAAAGGCGACACCGGCAGCTGTGCCGGCAACTTTAAGGTGGAACGTTTTCTTGCATGTTACTCAATGCATGAGTTGACGTCGCGAATCAGTCAGCCCACCTTAAATATCAATATGGCGACTTTGACCATTCCTTTTGTTTAATAAACTGTTTATGAATTTCAACCGGATTATGTGAACTGTAAATATTCTGTTTCCTCACTTGGGGAAAAAAAAGTCCCAGAGCCTCGCTGGCCTCGCTCCGGCAGCAGTAGCCTACACCTCTGCAAGTAAGGTGGAGTGAAGATTGTTGACCAATCATGTTATGAGTGTGCGTGCATTTGTGTGTCCCACGGGTCTTGCTACACATTGTCAGCCCAGGCCGCTAGTCTGAAACAGACCCCAGTCCCATTGCTTACTTGTGTGTGTTTCTTTTTAATTGTGCATAGCAATCCATGTGTGCGAGTAGATTTATATTATATTATTATTATTATTATTATTAAGTATGGACCTTTATGCATGTGTATATGTCAATTCATCTATGCTTCTGTGTGTTTGTGTGAGTCTTTTTGGCAGATGAATACAGCAATCACTCACGCGTTTACAACAGGGAGCAGAAGACTTAATGAGCTTTAGTGTGTGTGTGCTTATGTGTCATCAATGACTCATCAATGCAGTCGCACACAGCTCAGTCTTACAGAAAAGTAGCACACAGAGAGGAAAGAATCGCGTGTGTGTTTTTTAGCAATTATGTGAACAGTGGGGAAGTACTGTACGTTGTTTGTCTCCATGTACATATAAATATATATATACACACATACATATACACACATATACATGTATATACATATGTATATACACATACAGTGGTGGCCAAAATTATTAGAACACTTGGCATATTTAAAAGTTTCAGTTGTTTTTGTTGAATTGGCCATTAAAATACCCATAAAAAGAATGAAATATCTACAAAGTCATCNGTGTATGTTCGACGGAGGGAGGGGGAGAGATATAAAAATGAGTGTCTCTTGCCAACAGTTAAACACGGAGGGGGTAGTATTATGGTGTGGGGTGCCATTTCAGCCTCAGGAACAGGTGACTCAGTGAAAATTGATGGCATCATGGATAAGAAAGTATACCACAACATTCTGGTGAGGCACGGAGTACCATCTGGGAGTCGTCTTATTAGGCCTGGATTTATTTTCCAAGAGGACAATGACCCTAAACATTCTTCTAACTATTGCCGGAACTACCTGCGACAGAAGGAATCTGCTGGAACATTGAAAATGATGGACTGGCCCCCTCAAAGTCCAGACCTCAACCCCATCGAGCAAATCTGGGGCAAGTTGGAAAATAAACTGGACAGATCTATTGTACATTCAAAGGAAAGCCTTCGGCTTGAGTTGCAGAAGGCATGGGATAACATTAGTGTTGAAGTTCTCAGGAAATATATTGACACTATGCCAGAGAGATATGCTGCTGTAATTGCTGCACAAGGTGGACATACCAAATATTAAAGTTAAAAGTGGATAAAAACAGTAGGACTCACTTCATCTGATATTTGTTGTGCTCAGAGCAACCATCTGCATGTTTCATGAACATTATGAAATGAAATCATGTTTTGGAGGCAAAAAAAAGGTCAATATTTTCAGATCAGTCAGGTGTTCTAACAATTTTGGCCACCACTGTATATACACACACACATATATATATATATATACATACACACATATATATACATATACATATATACATACACACATATATACATATACACATATATATATATACATATATATACACATATATATATATACATATATACACATATATATATACATATATACACATATATATACATACATACACATATATATACATACATATATACACATACATATATACACATATATATACATACATATATACACATATATATACATACATATATACACATATATATACATACATATATACACATACATATATACACATATATATACATATATACACATATATATA
>NTHP01000021.1:1299600-1341989 GCA_003416845.1 Oplegnathus fasciatus
AAAATTTATTTGATATGTACTTTTATTTTTTAGTTTGGCCCATGTCCCATCTGCTAACATGGAGGGGGCGGGACTTATGACCTATACTGGGACCAGCCATCCAGGGGCGATCGAGATGTTTTGGCTTCACTTTTGGGGAGCTGTCATGTCATCCATCTTTATATACAGTCTATGGTGTGTGCATACAGTATGTTTTGTTAATATTTATGTGTGTGTTTGTGTGTACCTTCATAGAAGCGGATCTTGTCTCTCAGTATGACCATGCCTTTAGTGAGCAG
Source organism: Oplegnathus fasciatus (assembly GCA_003416845.1). Taxonomy (NCBI): domain Eukaryota; kingdom Metazoa; phylum Chordata; class Actinopteri; order Centrarchiformes; family Oplegnathidae; genus Oplegnathus; species Oplegnathus fasciatus. The sequence goes on from NTHP01000021.1 coordinate 1,299,879, forward strand.
CTGGTTCTGAAGGTACTCGGTGAAGAAGGAGCCCAGCTCCGTCTTCAGCAGCTGCCTGCAAAAAACATGAGTGCATATGAGTGCACACAGACACGCCACACACACACACCATCAGTAATACCTCCTAAACATGAACCAAAAACTAATTAGTTCTCATGCACTGGAGAGCTGCAGTGTTTAAACAGCAGCAGACTCAGGAAATTAGAAAATATGTTGTTCACACTGAAAACAAAGGCTACAGCAACATGTGAACATTTCAACAACAGGATTTTCCACTGATAAACTGTTAACACAGGTACATATTAGTATGACGGCTCACTTGATGTTATTACAGGAAGAGGACATTTGACCTTTCATCTTGAGTGGCACACAAAACATCACTGAAACCGTGTATGTTTGGATATATAAAAATATAATTTTACAAAAGCTTGTTGGTCTCTTTCTAGACACAGAAAGAGTCACAACTACTGCTGTGTTTCTTCAATGTGAAGCTTTTATGTTCAATTTTAGATACAAGTCCATTCACAACCCCCAGGCCATGTTAAACTAGTACTCTCTGGGAAGATCAACCACCACAGTTGCACGTAATGTGTGTGCATGTATGTGTATACTGTATACGTATATGTACAGTATGTATGTGAGTGTGCAGGATTGTATTTCCTGTACATGACTGGAGTCAGTTTTGACAGCCCTGTCTCAACTGCTCCTCAGCTACGCTGCAATTAAACACACAGCAGTGACCCCTCTGTAACCTCGACCTGTCATTTCCCCTTTTAAACAACTTTAAGGTGTTTCTGATTCAGTGGACAGTATACAGTCGGGAACAGCAGGGGAAAAAACAGTTCCCATGATGCAGCTGAGAGTGATGCAACGACAATAACTGTTACTGGGCATGTGTTAATGTTTCAGTAAAGACTAAATTTAGCATGCTGAAGCTACCATTATGTGTATATGAGCATCTCTGCCAGCAAGAGATCCAACATTACAGCAAGGGAAGGTGGGAAATTACAGAAGAAAAACACTATAATTTAGTCTCTTCCTAAAATACAAACCAGCTCAAGCTCAACATCCGTCGTGCTTGCGTGAAAGTCAGTCGAGAGAGTCAGAAAAACAAACAAATAAAACGCAAAGAGTCAGACTGCTAACCTGACACCTTCATTCAGAGTGTAGAGTTCATTTTCCCCCAGATCCTTCCTCTGGAAGACTGATATCACTGCGTTGTGGATGCTGGGAAGAAACACACACAGAAGCATTTAGTGGATGCATATACATAAAGACTGATGACTAATGTGTCGAACAATAGAATGATATTCAATTACTCAACAATATGCATGATTACTACATGCATATTGTTGTTAAAAGCTATAATATAAATGATTCTCATTCCTTCAAACTGAGACTTATTGTAGATTTGCCTAAATTATTTTCTGGTGTTCATATGTACACGTCTTAACGAAAGCTTTCCCTTACGTGAATGCAAACACATACAGAAGATCCTGAGCGTCTACTACGGCACCAAATACAGTAGAAAAGAAAGTTAAAGTTAAATTTGATTCTGCACAACTGCAGCGCAGTGACCATGAACACATTCATATGAGCATACACACACATGCACACTGTGCCTCTGCATAGAAACCCTTGAGCAAACTGTGTAAAAGCCATAAAATCCAAAGTGTAAACAAAATAAAAGACAGCAGAAAACAAAAAGGGAGAGGAAAACATAGAAGCTCAGGAGGGGCATGAACTTGTTTCACTGTAGGTTCCAGTCCAGCGCATGTTGTTCATGCGGACCTCCATCTCCAACCCCCCAGCAAACTCTTCGCTTTCTCTCCACTGTCTCGTGCCAAATGAAGCTGAAACACCATAAAAATAACCAGAGAAAAGAGAGAGAGAGGGGACCAAAGAAGAAAAGGATCTATGAGGCAGAATGAGATGAAAAGAGGAGTGAGGGATGGGTGGAGATAAAAAGAGATCGTGATGGACCCCGAGGGAAGAGAGACAGAAAGAATTGACGCTTATGTGTACGTGAGTTTGTGTGTAAAAAAAGGTTTGTATTCATAGTATGAATGATGGTACCAACAGAGCTTCCTGCTAGTGGTGTTTATTTAAACATGGTACAGCCAAGGAAAAAAGGCACACACACACACACACACACATGTAAATGTACATGTAAACATACAGGTGTGACAGCTTGAGTTGGGTTGTATGCTTCACCAAAACAATACATATTGTCGCATTCAGTCAAATATGAAAAGTAAACCAACATGGCTTACGCTTCCGACTGATTAAGAATATACACGTCAGTCTCTCACACACTAACCTGTTCCAGGTGGCGTTGGCCCCAGCCCTCCTCTGCTGGGTCCCTTTGTCCCTGCTGCACTCCTCTGCCAGTCCTCCAGTTGTTCCTCCCTTATCTCCTCCTCCTCCTCCTCCTCCTCCTCCTCCTGGGGTTTTCGCTTGCGAGAGGTCAGTCAGACTGGAGGAAGAGCTGCTGCCCAACCTCAGCTTGCTGTGGAGACTCCTCGAAATCCAAAAGACAGAAAGAGAGAGAGAATAATAAGCGAAAAAAACTCATTGTGGTATTGGATGTTCGCTTCCTGTTCGTGGTCTATGCTGTATTACCGATCAAGGCACCATACTGAACAGCTAAAATACAGAAAAACACTTACAGAAACTCAAAATTAGCAGGGAATCCAAAGAGAATAAGTGTGCACAAACACCGTAATTCTTCCTGATTTTAACAGCTGACAACATAAGCATTTATTGATGGATGATTACTTTTTATTAGCAATCTGTCAATGTTTACTCAAACTGATGTACTATACTGCTTTGGAAACATACAGTAGAGAGATAAGTAGGTACAGGGAGAGCGGTGAGGAGGAGAGTCAGTCTCCCTGAAGGAGGAAAATCTAAATGAAGAGATGGAGAGAGGAGAAAACTGGAGAGGGAGAAAGGAGGAAAAAGTAAGACAGAGAGATGAGGGGATAGAGGAAGAAAGAGGAAGAAGGGAGGAATAAAGGCACTTTGAACAAGCTGCAGGAGGTACAAAAAAGTCAGAGCAGAACAGAAAAAAAAAGAGTGAAGTGAGGAATGGAAGTGCAGAGACATGACAAAGAGGAAAAAAGAGGAGAGAGGAGGAGTGTACAGGAAGAGGAGAAGTTGCACTAAATATTCAGAGGTTAGTCCTTGGAAAAGAAAACAAATATGAACAATGAGTTCAGTTTCAGCAGTAAAAAGTGGTGGAGTTAAGGCAGTTTTTATCTTAAAATAAACTCAAACCTATTGAATCTGTAGATTTAAGCATGCGTGTGTGCATGTGTATGTGTGTATGTGTGTGTGTTTGTGTGTGTGTTCTTACATGTTCATCAAGGTTTAGACCTTGAAAGTGAGAACATACAGTGCAGTATTTGGAAAAGGGACAGCTAAGACATTTTGGCCTGTCCTCACTTTTTCAAAGGGCTGGTGAGGTTAGAATTGTTGAGTTTTCGGTTACGTTTTAGTTTAGGACATGGGTTTGTGTTAGGAATGTAGTTGTGATGGTTGTGAAGATTAGTGGCTAGTGATTGCATTATGTCAGCGAGGGCCCTAAAAAGTTCAGAAGAAGAGGAACAAAGTACAGAAGTGTGGCGGGAAAGCCGAAACTCAGGAGACAGAAAATGAAACTAGTGTAAACCTGCTAAATATATCAGGTACAGTTGATGAAAATTGTTCTCTCCTATGTGCAGCATGTGTGTGTGTGTATACATGTATAATGTGTATGCATGTGTATATACAGGCACATATAAATATACACACTGCAAACTCCTGTTCTTTATATTACTGTTGCACTGTCCAATGAATGAAAACCACTTTCACAGTCATTCATTCAAACAACCAAACCAGTAATTTCTGCAATAGCTGAAACGTACAACAAAACTCCCTCCACACACACACACACACACGCACTTGCACATTATGTACTTACTCCAGTAACTGAAAAGGTACCACATATCCCCACTCCATGAGTGTGTGTCACACTGAACAGAACAACAGGTGGATGAAAGAGAGGATGAAGATAGTGGAGGAGAAAAGGCGTCTCTGTCCTCATGGGTCTCTACCTCACTCTTTCACATGCCCTTTTTTTTTACTATTTTTCTCTCTTGTTTCATTTCTCTCCCTTCCACCTCTCCCTCCTAATTCTCCTACTTTAACTGTTTCTATTCTTCTCCACCCTCTCCTCTCTTTCTCCCTTTGCCAGTCTGTGCCAGTCCGGTGACCATGTGACCCTGTGAGCTTTTGTGCCAGGCGAACAAAGGAACCCTTTGAGGCTCAAGAGCTGCCAAGAGGGAGGGGAAGGATTTAAAGGTGACACACATTTCACTTCCTCTACCTTTCTTTCTGTCTGCGTGGGGCCCAGGACAGATGGAAATTGTATTCAAGCTGTTATCACATGTTGGCCCAATTCACTGATCACTGTTCAATATTTCTTTATTTATCACCTTGATTTTGTCTGCTTTTTACTTCCATCTGCTGTGGAATTATTTACCTTTCTTCTTTCTTTTCAATACAGTTGTAATTAACCCACGCTCAATGAGCAACTCAATTGAATTTAAATGAATTTCAACACAAATAAGCAGAAGAAAGAGAAAAAGGGAGAAGGGGCTAACAGGAAAGACAGAAAGATAGAAAGTGGGAAAGAGAAAAAAGAGGGGATGGAAAATCTGAGGCATGTAAAAGAATATGGCAGGGAAGGGGAGAGAAGGTGTGTGTGTGCATGTGTGGTTTTGTAGGTCCGTCTGTCAACCTGGATCTTAGTTCAACGCCACATAAATAGGTCAGTGTGAGAAACAGGAGCCCTGGGCTCAGACACACACACAAGGAGACACTCACACTCACACTCACATACACACACACTTGTGTCAAAGTGATGATGGGTTTTCAAATTCTCTCAGAAAAGGTGCAGTGTTGCACCTTGCGCCACTGAATCTACAGACACTTCAGTGAAAAGTTTGCTCCTGAAGAATGGATGATGCAGAGCATAAAACAGAAGCAAGAGATACAGAGACTCAAAATAAACATCGGGTTGCTAGGGACAACCCCACTGCTGATGGAAAAAGGGATATATTTCTACATTTGTGTAAATTAAAAGGAAGCTGGTGTAACCTGGGAGTTAGATGCTTTTTGTTTTTGGCTCTGAAACAACAGGAAGAGTTGAGAGGGAAAATGCCGCGGTCTAATTACGAAACAAAGGAGGATAAGGGGGATGTTTGCATGAATGAAAGAATGAATGAGGTCATTCAGGAATGTGTGTGAGTGTGTGTGTGTATTTTACTTTCATCTACCTTTGTGTGTCCCAAAGGATGGGGACAAAGAGAGAAAAAGGAAAGGAAAAAGTATCGGAGCTGCAGTGAGACTCTGCACTCTGAATGAGACCTACTGGCTGGAGTGTGTGTGTGTGTGTGTGTGTGTGTGTGTGTGTGTGTGTGTGTGTGTGCGCGCGTGCGTGTGTGTGTGTGTCCTTACCTCCTAAACGAGCCCTCTCGTTCCATGTTAGCCTTGACAGACAGCTGCGACCTAGCGCCCGCCCTGCAACCACCACCAACGAATCAGCATCTAAAAAAGGAGACAAGCAGAATTACTGGTAGAGAACATCAAACAAGATGACCACCCGACGTAACAAGCTTAATGGACTTTTGTTGAGTTCATTTTTTAGTTTGAAACACAAGTGAGCACACCTGTTACCTGGAAGATATTTTTGCCATGCCACCGTAGGGAAAGCACAGGTGTCAATGATAAAATTAATAATGGCTGAATTTGATGTAGCTGCTTTAGTTTCAGGGTCCTGGTATGCTGGCTCACTGTCATCATTAATGTTATTAGTAACACCTGTGATTTTCCTACTATGACAAGTCAACATGTCTACAGTGAAAAAACATGTTCACTGCATATTTTAAGAAAATAAATCTCAATAAATCAACTTTGAGCAACCTGGAGAAAATCAACATCCACAACAATAGTATGAAAATAAAAACTTCTACGTGATTATCAGTTTCATCAGTGAGTGTACCTGTATTATCAAATGTAATATAGCTATAAAATAAGAATGATTTTGGTGTATTACCAGTAAGTATCTTTACAAAGAACAAGATTTATACAGTTACATGCTCTCGGCTGATCATGGAAGTGAGGGCATTTTTCAATATGAGGGGGTAACAAAAATGGGATTATATGTGTTACTACTCATCAAGGGCTACATGCTTGATTGTATTTTCATGAAAAGTGAGATCAAGTGAGTTTTGGAAGAGCCTTTTTCATTTGTGAAAGAGTTAATAGTTGAACGTTGCATCATACAGTTTTCTAACTTCAGCGACTCCCGGTGAAAGTATAAAAAAAAAGACACCGTGGCAGACAGAGTATGCACACCAATACCTACTCAGATCTGACCTGGGGGACAATGAATATGGGTAGACTGCACCAATTTTCACTGAGATTGTCTCCTTCTGCCCTCACTATGATGTGGAAGATGCTTTAATGCACAAAACATTCACACATAGTGTTTTTTAAAGACAATCAGGCAGTTTATAGCACTTTCTATGTTGTTAAAATATGAGGTGCTGGGACGTCCGGTGACCAAGTGGTTAATAAACGTGCCGTATAATCTCAGCGTCCAGCAGTCAACTCAGGCCCAGGCCGTTGTCACATGTCATACTCCTCTCTCTCCACCCCTGCATTTCCTGTTTGCATATCGACTGGCAGTATTGCATAAAGGTAAACTGGACAAAAAATAATAGATGAATAAAAAAATATGAGAAGCTGCAATGTGCTCTGTAACTGTTGCAGTAAAATACTACAGACAGATATAGTAAACTCACAGACAGGTGTCTCTACTCACCGTCTAGCTAACAAGACAGTATTCTAATCAAATTACAGTAAAGTGGTTGAGGCAGACATTTGATCCTAACACGAACTCGAATGCCCCTACTCACTCACTCACTCACACACACACACACACACACACACACACACACACACACACAGAGAGAGATAGAATAACACATATATCAGGCAGGTTTGCAGTACAGGGCCAATCAGTGTAAAGCCAAGGCTTCCTCATGACCTATATCACTGTCTTAACCAAAACAACATTTTCTTTGCTCCACAGCCTTGTAATGGCATCGATAAAATCAGCAACATTAAAATGCCAGATAAGTTTTAGACTTCTGGCTGCAAAGAATGCATGCAAGCACAGTAAGTAACATCACTCAGAGCTTTGCGTTATTGAAACACTTTTATTTTCTGTGGGTGAGGTTTAGGTATGAGGGCCCTGGTGAAGCTGAGGTCATGATCAGGGTAATCATAGCCTGTTTAGATGAAAACTGTAATGTGTTTGTCTGCTTGGCTAGTAATGACTCTCCAGTGGTTCAGGCTTTACTTCCTGGAAATTGTATTTGTCGCTATGCAATATAAACCATGACCGGCTGTTGCCTGGCGGCTACAGTTATACTAGTCTATCCTACAGTATCTGCTATTTACGTGCTCTTGACATGAATTTACTTGACCTCACAACATGAAACAGATTTTAACCTCCTACTCGAATCAGGGCTCTGCAGAAGAAGTCAAGGTGAATCTAGACAAGCTGATTTGAGACCACTTTCAAGAAATATGTGGTAAAAAAAAGTGAATGATATTATAGCCATACCTTTTGTAAAGACACTTGGAAATGTCTTTGGATTGAATGACACACATCCACCATGGCTTAATCCTGGTGCTGCGAGTTACGCCACACTTCAGTGTGGTTTCATGCCTTGGTTAAGGGCTCTTAAACTGCAGTTACATGGATTGTGGTTGTGGGAGCAGGAGAGTGTTTCTCATTCAGCCTCTGGCCAGATTTTCAGGAGCAATCCAGCGAATGAAACCAGCGAGCTCCCACTCATTTAAAATCCTGACTTCTCTGAGTGTAATGCCTCCTCCTCCTCCTCCTCCTCCTCCTGCCTCTCTCTCAGCAGCAGACAGTTTATATTGTAAGTAGATATCAGGGACTCCACTGCTGAAAATTAACACCCATAATCTGCTTCAACTGGAACACACACACACACACACACACCATTCTGCAGACTGGCAGCACAACAGGGAAATAACCACCCTGCACCAGACAAGTGCTACAGTCAGTGTTTGCTGCGCCTTGCAGCAGGTTTGTCTGCTACCAGCTTCTCTGGCACAAAACCAAACCACAAGTTGGAGGTCCTGCTGTACAAATCATTGGTGCCTGTTTTTAAGAGCTATCCTGCCCCGACAACAGTCTTCAGGTCTGCCTCTTGCCAACCTGAAGGAAACTAGTGTGCAATTACAACACTTTCAATTTATACAATGCTCATAAATCCTGGAGTATGGTGTATGGAGATAGCCATTACATCAATAAATGCCCCATAATCCTATATGGAGTTACTTTTAGGGATTAAAGGCAATAATAAGCTGTTCTTTTATGGTAATAGCTTGTAGTTTTGCTCTGTGTTCTTCTATAAAACTGATGAGAGGACAGTTTTCTCAAGTTTGGACCGAGTTGATCGCTTTTCATACAGTATACTCACTTTTTCAGAAGTCTTCCTCGCTCCCTTTAATAGCATGTGTTCTCTGTGTTAAAATCCCGCAATAAAGCCAAAAATAACTCCTGTATTTCCGTGAAGGCTGGAGGTCCACACGGTGGTAAGCAGTCCACCGCCGCAGCTCTTTAGCGCAGGTAAATGCGCAAATATGTGGACCTGACCCCGCGTGAGCTGCGAGCTGTCAGCGCGGCTCTCAGGACTCTCCGCGAGCGTCAGAGAGCGAGGGAGGAAGTGAGAAGCGTGAAGCTGAGGGAGAGAGGGAGGGAGAGAGAGAGAGAGAGAGAGTCACAGAAAGCGACGGTCTGACAGACAGAGTAGCCGTGTGTGTGTGGGTGTGTGTGCGTACATACATGAGGCTTTGTGTGTGCAGGGGTCGGTGGGTGAGACATGCAGCCTATGGAAAGTGTTTGTGGTTTAGTGTGTGTGTTTGTGTGGAGTGTAAAAGTGTGTGATAATACACAGTTGAAAAGAGCAAAGAACACAGAGAGAACCTTTTTTTCTGCTGCTACTTTTATCTACTGTAAACATATGACACCTAATGACAGTGGTGGAAAGTAGTTAAGTACATTTACTTGAGTACTGAAGTGCAATTTTGAGATACTTGAACTTTACTTGAATGTTTCCATTTTATGCTACTTCCAGTGGCAGATCTGGAAAACTTTGCATAGGGTGGCAAGAGGGTTTTGGCAGGGTAGTATGGGAGGGTGATGGGTGGCGGTCCTCAAATTAAAATACATACCACTTCTGCAGGTGAATGACAACAGAAAACAGCCAATAATGACAGACATGTTGTTCTACCGAGTGAAACGGCATGTTACTGCACTGGAATGTAAATCAATAAACGGTAGTGATACTTGTGGCTAAAATGTTCCCGGTCTGACATTGAAGGATGCAGCCTGTATGTGCACAGACTCATGTGCTCACATTAACAGATGGGTGTTAGAGACAGGCTACTTTTAAATATATTTATTTGCTAATGAAATAAAATTGATCTGCTGGCACTGACGCTGTTGTTTTAATGATATAGTCTCAACCAGAAAAACGCTTTACTTTACTTTACTGACTCAAACGAAAGGATCACCAAAATTATTGCAGTTTATCCTGAAGGGAGCAAGAATGTCTGTACCAAATTTCATGGCAATCCATCCGATAGTTGTTGTTGAGGCATTTCACTCAAAGCCAAAACCTGCTGGTGGCCCTGGAGGAAAAATCAGGGGATCACCAAAGTCAGTAGGATTCATCCTCTGTGGACCATGAATGTACAAAAAGAAAGAAAGAAAGAAAGGAAGAAAAAGTCTCCTTCTCAAGTCAATCTCCTGCCGGAACGAGACTTTTTTAGTGCAGATTCGAGGCAGCTTTGTCAGCAGCTTGAAAACATTGGGAGTCTTTGTTGTCAGCAGATTGGACTCCCATCATGTTTAATTCATAGTGAAATAATTCATAGCCAAACCAATACAACAGCAGCCCACTCACAACGCTGGACATTACACTGAGTGCTTTTACTGCCAACAGAGGAGGCCACTCAGCAGCTACACAGGCCTGTGTGTGTGTTTTTATGTGTGTGCCTCTCCCTCTGTGTGTGTGTGTGTGTGTTCTTGCTTCTTCAGTGCCAACTTGCATTATCTTGCAGTATCTAATGTACAGATCACTACATTAACCACAGAGCTCACTGTGTCACATCAGACAAACTGCACACTGTCTGCAGAGGTGAATACATATGCAACTGTTCTCATCTGTTACTGATGAGTGCATCTCACACACACACACACACACACACACACACACACACACACACACTACAACTGTCCCTCCCACTGTAATAAGGAACAGGTTTATAATAGCAAAGTCTACTGGTCAAGGCCAGATTGTATCTTAAAAGTTCTCAGGACCGTAAAACAACCACACACACACACACACACACACACACACACACAGGAGCACCTGGAAAAATACAGCTCGCCCAGAGTTCACTAATCACTTAACATTATATAAACAGAGTGTTACTAATGTCTCTGCATACACACACATACACACCTTGCATACACACTGTATTTTGGCATATACAGGTACAGTAGACTTTCTCACAAAAACGCAAGTACATATTTAATGCAGACTGGCACACAACACTGTGTGTGTGTGCCTGTGTGTGTCTGTGTATGTGTATGTGTTTGATCAATCACATGTGACCTCCCAAAACCTGCAGTAAATGACTGATGTGAGTTTTTCTTGTAGTTAGTGGGTGTTTGTTTAGGGACATTCTCTCACACTTTGTGACTTGAAGAGAAACCTGCTTAAAATTAGTGTGTGTGTGTGTGTGTGTGTGTGTGTGTGTGTGTGTGTGTGTGTGTGTGTTTGGATAATGTGTATATGTATATGCAAGTGCATATCTTGATACCAGGAAATACAGGATGAACCTGCATTCCCTCTGTAACTGAACACTGCATCATCTTGAATGATGATTCATTTTAATGAATTAATTTCAGTTGAGATGCTTTAATATTACGCCTTTTATTAACCTAATTGTTGGGATTGTACTCTTTGGGTAGTCAGTTTCTTGCTATACTCCCATGGCAAGAGCACAAAATTAAAGGTTAGCCCCAAAAGTGAAAAAGACAGTTAATTTGAATTCTGATGCTCATTTATCTCTGGAGTTTAGTGGCAGCGACACTGCTTTTCTGTTTCTCTTTCACAACCTGTTTCTGATATGGTTTGTGGCACTTTTACAGCCCACTTTGAAGTTCATTTTAACACGGAAGCTGTAGGTTCAAAAACCACAAAGCACACTATAAGAGTGAACAAGCCTGTACACATGCCATATATAGGTACATACAAATGATCATATTTTTCAGTGTAGTATTAGGTAATCGAACGTGGGTGTTTGAGGTAATTCAAAATCATGTTTTGCGTGGTTCCTCATAAGTGTGCAAGCTGTAAAGTCATATCAGGATGAGTCGCTCTAAGTCTCCCTTCTCCTACACACCTCTCACTCTGAAATCTTTACTTTCAGATGATTACACATGATGAGGGCTTCTCCTTCCTGGTTACTGTTGCCATGGCAAACGGGTTGAAAAACTGTGAAAAAACAAAAAAACAAAACAAAACAAAAAAACTTCCCTCTCTTGGAAAGAGGAGAGAACTACATTGTCTGTAGTTTTACATTGTTTTGCAGGTGAAATTCCTTCCATGTCTTTTTCATGACATTACACACTTCTTTTGGCTAACTGAAAATTTAGGATGTTACATCAGCCAAGAAAGGCTATAAACTGACTGATTAACAATCAAAAGTCTCAAACAGTGAAGAATTTCACCTTAAACTGCTTTTTTAAGAGCTGGAAAGCACAATTTTCTTTCATCGCTTTGTACACCTAAACTTACTTCTCCATGCCATATCAAATGTTCATAGAGGACATTCAAGTAACGGATGCTCTGACTGAGGGACACTGAGGGAGCAGGTAGGTTCAGTGCCTTGCTAAAGGGCACTTTGGCAGGACAAGCTGTCTGTTTCAGGGACTAAATCAGTGACCTTTTGGCTGCTGGACTTATGGTCTGTATAGAGATACACAGTGTTTGTTTGTGTTCAGCTACACTCCATCTCCTCCAGTCTATTTAAACACACACAAACTCACATTAGGCAGATACAAACAAACACACACACACAGGGGACAAGGACACACACGGTCAAGACCACATGTGGATAGGAAAAGCACTTAAAGCAAAGGTGGACACACACTTTTACCAATAGTGTACTGAAATACACACGTACACAGACAAATGCACACACACTCTGTCCGCAGACAAACTGGTGCGCCATTTAAAACTCGGTGCCGTGTTAATCTGGGCTGTGTAAACAGACGAGGGGAGAAAAGCTGCTCTCGTGCCAAAGGAAACAGCAGCAGGAACCTGTAATGACTCCGCTCAGGAGCCCACATCGCCCAGCGCAAACCTGCAGCCTCTGCTTACACAGCTACACGATTACACCAAACACAGCAAGGTTGCAACATCATCGCTACTGCATAGGGGAAGCATAAAGGATGGGATTTTCCTTCAAATCAATCCAACACTCCAAAACATTCCGGTCATTATTTTTTCTTTTCCTTGTTTGACGTTGAAACACAGAGAGGGACGCGTCTCATGTCGATGTCAGAAACAAATTAAAATGATCTCACAGCATTTTAACCAAATATTTTCACAATAAAATGCACTTAATCTGAAAATAAGAGAACATTTTACTCCCTTGCATGCACAATATGCATCTCAGTTCCTTCAGAACTTCAACATATTAATTAGAAAAAGAGAAAACAACAAAGTTTTGTCGGACAGTCCATCAGCTTGGTTGAGTCAGTGCTAACCTGTATTTACCCAGATCACAAGTCAGCATACGTGTTCCACTTCAGCAGCATCCTGGTCACAGTCCGGCTGCAGTTAGAGGTTAAATGCTTCATTCAAGGGCAGCTGAAGGTAGCTGGAAAGCAACTAATATATTAATGAGTAAATGAATGAGTAAGAAGAAACAAGAGGGGGAGAACCAGGAGGGAGACACATCTATGTAAAAGTAATTACCCACAAAGTTTGTGCTAATAAGAAAAACCCAACTGCAACTTGTGATTGTAATAAAACAAAAGTCATCATGTGTAACATCCACTTAGTTTGGATGTCACAAATTTTATATATATTAAGATATCAAAATAAACAGATCAATAGAAGCCAGTGACTAAATTTTAGCGGGATATTGGATTTTTGCCAGCAGATGATCACTTTAAAGCCACAACTATACAAACTATCAGTCACAGACACTCGATTCCAAATCCTAAGGGTGTGTTTGAAGGGGCGCGAAATGCAAGGGTGACCACTGTTTAGTAAACACGCACAAACACACACATATACACACACACACAGTCCTGCTAAGGCCCATATGGAAACTCTCAGTCAGCTAAAAAGGTTACATAACAGGTATTTATCTATGTTTATATACATTAGAAAAATCAGCGGTTGGTCCCGCCACTGCAAAAACAACCAGTTCAGACACATGACACCAGTATAGTGAGTGTTACCATGTTATGATAATATCACTATTACTTAGTCTCATGCTATTTCAGTTTGGCTGATAATGGAGCTCACAGTGGAGATATTTAGAAGTTACGCTGACAAAATCACACAACAGACTATTTGGACTATTATATATGTTTGTGTAGCATTGTTAAACAGTCATATATCATTGTCACATAAGTTGTCACATGTTGATTTAAAGACTACATTTCCCATAAACACTGTCTCAAAGAAAATGCTGTTTCTTATCCCATAGCTTAGATTTCTCAGATACATGTTTGTCAGTACCGTTTAATTTCCTCCTCCATCTGACATTGTGAGAAAGTCTGAAAACTTTTATCTCGAGTTAAAGCTGAGGAGCAGGAGCAGCAACCACTTCCTGTTTTGTGCTGTAAAACAACCCGGCAGGGTTTCCTAAGCTTGACCTGGTTGCACCGTGTGTAAAAAGTAATGGTGTAGTGACGCTCAGGCAGACTTGTTATCTGTGGTCCCTGTGGTTCACCTGCGGTTCAGATAGGTCACGTTGTAAAAGGTTATTCTAAAAACATGTCACAAGAATATTGTGCTTAAGTGTTATTTTTATGGTGGCTTTGTGGATGGCAATGACGGTCTGTCGGTCAGTTAACCACTTTGGTCAAGACTGAAATATCTTGACAACCATTAAAGGATTTGCATGGAATTTGTTGCAGACATTCATAGTCCCCAGAGGATGAATTGTACTAACTGATCCCCTGACTTTTCATCTAGCACCATCATCAGGTAAAAATTTCAATGCGTACTAATACTTTGGTTTATGACCAAATTTCTGCAAAACTAATGACATTCCCATCATCCTCAGCTGTGTGAGGATTGTGTTTAGTGCTAATTAGCAAATGTTAGCATGCTAACATTCTCAACTAGGATGGAGAACATGGTAAACGTTACACCTGCTTAAAGGGATAGTTCAGATTTTTTTAAGTGGGGTTGTATGAGGTGCTTTTCCATAGTCAGTGTATAACCTTCAGTAGATGGCGGTTGACGTGCCCCCAGTTTGGAGAAGCAGACCGGAGTACCGGCACGGTACTCCAGACTGGCAAAGTACCTCATACAACCCCACTTCAAAAAATCAGCCACCATGGCTGTAGGCTGTTAGTCTTGCTGTCAGGGGGCTTTTTGCTTTAGTTAGCTGTTAAATGCTACATAAACCTGACACTGTTAATTGCTTGAATCATCCTGTTGTTTCAGTGCGATTCTTAATATTAAATATTTGTTCAGTAGACCGCTGACTGGGCTGCAGGAGTGTTGCGGCAGTTGACCGGTGATAACTGATGACTACATGCAGTTTCAGGCTGTGTCACTGCTGAACCACACGTCTCTACAGTGTGAAGTTGAGTAGAGGATACCAATCTTCTCAGCCATGCTTTTCTGTGTTTCTGGTAATTATAAACTCCAAAAGTAATATGACTCACTGATGCTAAAATACTAAACATGGCAGCTTTAAAAGTGAGCTCCAGTCAGTTCAGTGTGCTGTGTTATTTACAAAGACACATAAAAACATGAAGATGAGACAAAAGATAGAGGTTTTCTATGCATATATAGATTCATACAGGAAAATGGTTTCTACAGCATATGCTTGTAACATGTACATAAACTGAAGCACAGAACTGGCTGTTCTTTCTGTCTGCAGCCTGTGCATTTGTACCTTCTCCCACACACATGACATCTGAAGACCCCCCCCCTTATATTTCTCTCTCTCTACCTCACCACCATTTCTCTCCCCCTCCCTCTCTTTTTCACACACAGAGTCCTTTCATTTCATCCCGCCATAGAAAAAAAGGCCACTCTCATGTAAGTCTACTAATTGGTCACGACCACAGGATGAATAGACGGAGGCGACACGTACTGTACACACATAAAAAATCCTATTTAAGCTGGTTTTCTAGCTTAATTCACGTCCTGTTTATTCATCTCTGCTCTCCTCTTTAACTTTTAAAAAAATAAAACATTTGCTCATTTACTTTTTTTATTCCCACCGTCTTGGGGCGAGCGGAGGTGTGTGTGACTGCAGAACTGACAGGGATCATTTCCTGTATTTATGTGTCATTATGGTGTACGAGGGGACAGTTTACGAGCCATTTGTGTGTTTGCATGTCATATCTCTTCAGATTAGAGTTGGCCTGGTCTGGAATGTAACTTATTACAAGTATCTTTTTCATTTACTGTACTATTACTCTAATGATGAACGTATTATGCTGAAGCGTTCAATGCAAAAACTACAGAGTAGCTTACAGTTACAGTGTTACAGAACATTCAGGAGGAAGTTGACCCCCTTTACCTTCATTATGCAATCTTTGAAAAATATTTCTTTCACCTTGGACACTGAAATAGTAACAGTCAGAGTGCCACATTGGCTCTTGTATTGTGACCAGATGTAACTAATTCTTGCTCAAATCTACTTTAGGAGTTTTGAGTACTTTTCTATAGATCTTGTCCAACACAGGATGTTTGAGTTTGATATCGATATTGATGTTTGAGAGTTAAAAAATCAGAGAAATTACATATTAGGTTAGTCGATATGCCTTTTTTAAAAATTTTTTTAACAAAAAACGCCCAACTGGAGCAATCAGTTTTGATAAGGATCCCTTAAATTCTGTAATTAAAAGAACTGTGGCCAACATGTGTACTGAGCTGAACATCACCTTGTCAGTGCTCTCTGAACAAACTATGTAATGATAATAACATCTCCTCAAGTAATATTAATCAATTAATAGTAGACCTCTGTCATGCTCCATTAAGAGCTCAGTGGTGCTTGGACTGACTCTTACTTAAGTATTCACCTCTGTTTCTGGTGTAAGCGAGGTCATTCTTGTCCTCAGGCCACAGCGAAGGGTAAAAATTCACTTTCCACTCAGCCAAACAGGACCCTACATGTTGGTGGTTTCCTGCGAGATTGGAAAGCAAAAAAAGGAATAAAAAATGAATCAGAAAGGCATCATAAGATTATCACTTGTAGACCAGCATGTGGTGGGGGATATTTTTTTTCTCACTCTGTGTCTGCCTCTCGGAAAAGTGCACTTACACTCACAGTAAAGCCACTTATCTAAATGTGTTAATTTGGTTTATACACAAATATACTATGTGGGAGATCTGGCTTGAAGGGGGGATGTGAGACCTTGTAGTTCATGGTGCAAACAGTTAATGTACAGTATGTGTGAAGTTGTGGGTTTGACTTCACCTCATGGTTTTCACATTTTATTTCCACCCCCTCTGACCTTTTACTCCCTGATCATGAATTTACGTGAGAACTCGTACCTCGACATCTTGTGTGAGTTCACCTGTAGACCCTGCACTTGGCTGTGGTTCACAGTAGGCCGAAAACCAAGTCCTACACTGCATAAAATGTCAATTTTAGGAAAATAAGTGTTTTTCATTCAGGCTTATCAAGCTTACTACATGCCATGTACGTCCTAAATACCTCCCTGCACTTTTTTATTGCCAGGACGAGTAAAAGTTTCATTCCTCAAAGTAAAAAAAAATCAGAACAAATGAATATATTTAGGAGCATGATGAAATGATGAAATATCTTGGCCAAGTTTGATAATATAGATTAAAATCCCAATCCCAAAACGTGACATTTTTTGCAGTGCAGTACTCATTTCATAGCAGGAAAACTCCATGATGGAAATTTATTGTTATAATGTACCGGCAAGTCTCATTTTCCTTCCTCTCTTCCTTCCTCGGGCCTCTTTTTCTCTGGGCTGATCGTGTTATTTTCATTGTATCCATGGTGACAGATAGTAAGCACAGATTCACACCTCACAACGAGCTGTTTCCTGATTGGCCTCGAAGCAAGAAGCTGTTTAATTCGGTCTGGACTGCAAGGGAGGAGGCCAACATGTACAGTAAATCCTGCAGGTTATACAGTTAATAAAGATAAGTGCTGCAGCCATGTGGAGAGGACAAGTACTGCAACAAAAGGGGAACTGAAGGAAAGTCTTAATTTTGCTCAGAGATAAGACAAACCTATCTGTCTTATTTCGTTATGATAGGGTGGTGTCTAACATCTGGTAATACATCAGGTCTAGAAAAAATGCATTGATAACTATGGTCAGCTTAAACATTTGGTAGAACTTGTAATATCCTTATAAACATTCGTTATGTTACCATTTGGTTGAAGTATGTTAAGCCCCCCCCCCCAAAAAAAAGTGGCGATGCAGTTTTAAAACTGATTCAAAGCCACATTTTCAGTTGGCTTCTACTCAAATGTTAGCAGCAGAAAAATGGTATTTGGCACCTTTTTAGAGAAGTTTTTAAAAGTAGGCATATTTCTCTTACGCAGTTAAAACTTTACTATTCACCACTGCCTGTTATTAAATTAAACTTGGGGCTATTTATTCATTTTCTTACACTGCACTACATTTTTATGTTTTTATTTTTATGTATTATTCTATCTTTATCCTCTGTTATTTTATACTTTTAAAATCCTGTTTGTCTTTTTATGTTGCCTTGCGTTTCCTTTATATCTTGTTTTAATGTCATCTTATGATTGATGTAAAGCACTTTGAATTATTGAAATATCAATTAATGATAAAGATGGTATTGCTAATAATTTTTGACCAAAACTGAATATTTCCACTGAATATAAGATTTTCTGATTATAAACTGTTAAATTTAATATCATTCCATTATATATTTATTGACATTTCAACTAAACTTCATTGATTTTTACTGGGTGAGAATGTAAGGCCATTAAACGGTTAAAATAAAGGTCTTGAAAAGTCTCCAAACACATGCAGAGTAATTTACAAAACAAGATCATGAAGCTTTATCAGTACTGTGCTCTTATAGCTTTGACTGTTTGTCCATGTCATTGTGTACCTGTCTGTCCATTGGTCTTTTATGGAAGCTGCTTGCTGGTTCATCCTGACCCAGAGGCCTGTTAAAAAGATAATCTATTGTGGATATGAAAACATAAACAGCAGGAAGACATGATTTCATTTCATTCCTATCTTCACAAAAGTCCAGTCACTGCAATTCATTTAAACAACTTTTATTTATTAAGTTTTTACAAATAAAGTAACAAATTTCATTGTATTGTAGCGCAAAGCGCAAAGTTTTTTTTAATATGAAGCTTGAACACTCTATACTTAGTGCAAAACATACCTTTAAAGGCTGCCGATGACTCCCTACATGTATTTTTTGTTTTTTCTTTCATTCATTCATTCATGTGTTTTTTTGATCCAACCACTTTGTACAATGTCAAACACGATACAGAAAAAAATGAAAACCACTGAATTAAGTTAGGTGCTGCTAGAGACATTAAAACAGCCGATAAAACAAGTGAGAAAATAAAAAATAAAACATGAGAGCGTCAGAGAGACCAGAAACAGTCAACATGTTGAGAAAAACGTTTTCA
Organism: Oplegnathus fasciatus; assembly: GCA_003416845.1. Lineage (NCBI taxonomy): Eukaryota > Metazoa > Chordata > Actinopteri > Centrarchiformes > Oplegnathidae > Oplegnathus > Oplegnathus fasciatus. Next base: position 1,318,902 of record NTHP01000021.1, read on the forward strand.
GTAACAGTCTGCAGAAGAAACTGTTGCTGTGCTCGAGACTCGACATCATTCCACAGGAGCAAGCTACATGAAACAGCAAGGAGATGCACTGAATGAATCTGTATGTGTGTGTGTGTTTGTGTGTTGATGTGTTGGTGCACTGAAAGGCATTTTTTAATTTTTTAATTTTTTACTTTTTAACATGTGGGCACTTCTACAGTAAAAAGCATAAAAGGTTAGCGAGTCCTGAACAGGCGAAAACTGTAAAAACTGAATCTAATGCGAGTGAGTTAAAAACAACTATTGCTACACTGTCTGTCACCAGAAAAACAGAATCCTACTTTTCCACTTCAACTTCAGGAAACTTCACAATAAGAGCGCCCGCACTGGAATAACTCTCAAGCTTTTCACAGTAAGAGTCCTCCACTACAACTCTAAAAAACTTCACAATAATTGCACCCACTGATGTTTAACTCTAGCTTTTAAAAACATAAGAGTCCTCCAGCAGGGGCGAACTGTCAAACCCAACTGTAACCTCAGAGCTTGACAGCATACTGTAACTTTAAATAATATTGCATTGCAGTAGGCATTCCTTTCATAGTAATTATGTAGTACAGACACAGCAAAATATTATCAAACTTCTACTGTGGAAGTCATTTGAGGCTCGAGCAATTGCAAAGTGAAAATCCAGGATGTTACTTGGCAACCAAAACAGCTCCAGTGAGTAAAAGCAGGTAAATACACTCAATTTTCTTTTTTGAATCCTTTACCTCTGATGTTTCCACTCCACTGACAAAAAGTCGAATGGCACTGAGTTGGTGGCATCATTAAAGGTTTGACTTCTTTTAATAGATCATGATAAGCAGAATGCTCATAACCAGAACTAAAGCAAAGTGGCTCAATGATTATTCACAGCTTCAACCAAACTTGCCTAGTAGTAAAAATGTTGCATTATTATTCATGAGTAATGGAAAATATCCCCAAAAAACAAGCAAAAGCAATGCTTTTTTTTGTACAAACTTTACAAAGTAACCTTTTCATGTTTTTTTTTAATGTAAATCCAGAACACCCATTCCCAGCAAAAAAACAAAACAAAGTTGTTAAGTGAATGTCAAAGTTTGTACCAGATATGTTTCATTTGCACTGACAAATAAAAAGAGAAAAGAGGACAGGGTGTCAAAGGCCTTGAAACTAAAACCGCCCATAACTCCATTATCACTATCACTTCCATCATTTCAACCACTGTCATCACTACCAGTACAACCATCATCACCACCACTGCTGTTATCACCACCACCAATATCACCTCTAGCACTGTGATGCCCTTATGTTAAAAATACTTCTTTTCATTTTTGGTTTACAGTCATTTCTGTGAATGAAACCTGTTAAAGCTCCGATGCTGCAGCTTCAGAAACATACAGTGGGAATAGGAGTGGATGAGACAATATTCATATCTTTTGCTGACATGCTTTTTTTGCCCAATAGCAGCAATTCTCAGATGAGGAGGCATTCCCAACCAAATCTGTCAATAAGACAGTATAGTTCTGCTGTTAGTTCTACATTTCTGTGCTGCTCTTGACACTTAAAGGCCCTGAAAACTTATTTTCTAGATCAGCTTCTTAACATAAGTGATGGTTCCACCATGAAAACACTATTTTATGCCAAAAGTTTGGACAGTTTTGGTTATTTTACATGAGAGATTTTTGTTTTTCTTTGTTTTTCTGTGTTCCTCTCACTGCCTTGAAGTGGGCGGAGCTCAGTTGGAAAAACCTTTGAATCAGAATCTGATGACAGTTGATGGGTTTTTTGGTCACTGTCAATGAAATATGATTCAAAACACACCCACACAGTCCTGATAAAGCAGATTAGCAGAGTTTTAAATCAGAAAAAAGTATATATAATAACTAAACATGTTTTTTAACTTCAATTTCTGCTATAGTGCTTCAGTTTTCAGGGGCTTTTAAGTCTGTAAATGCATAGTAACTGTAAATTTCTGTAGTCTGCTCAGTTCGGGGCTGGCCTTTCTACTATGTTGTGGTAATTTCACTGCAAATCTACGTGAAGTTTATGGTAGATGTGCCTTATATAGTATAGTTAATGAAACAAAGCAGAGTGCACCGTTCCTCTGTGGCAAATATCTGCACTCACTATTCACTGAATAATAATAAAACTGTGCTCAAACCAGGGCAGGAGACTTAGTTTTTTTTTTAAACCAGAGGCCACAGCATCATCATTTTGGTAAAAACATAAATCTATATTACACTAAAGATACGTCAACATTAAAAGAAGGTAACTTTAGTTCACTGTACCAATGCGTCCTCTGCTGACTGTATCCTGCACCTGGGCCAGTGCCTCTAAAGTACAGAGTGGTCCAAGCTTCAAATACAATCTTCAACAACTCCCTCCATAAAACTGAAAAAATATTCCCGCCTCTTTTTCCCCCTCAATATCTACATTTAAAACCCTGAAAAAAAAATGGCACTGATAAACTCTCATGTTCTCTCCATCTTTCATCACGTAGGTGGTGTGTGGGTAAAGCACATGAATGGGCCTCACTTCACAGAAACATGGCGGCCTTGTTCTGTCTTCAGTGGTCAATCTCATTGGCTTAAATGGCAGCACAGTTAGGGTCAATTCATCTTTCTATCAATTCAAAGCTGAGTTGTATAGTTAATAGTTATGATTTAAGATTCTCTCAATTAATTGAAATCAAAGAGAATTAACCACAAACCAGCTGCAGCGCACACAGTGGCAGCCAACAACAGCCATCATTACTGCATCTCCACCAATCTACTGAATGCCTGCTCCATTAACACCAAGTCCAATCATCACCACTGACTTCAAAGTGACACCCCAAAACTATCCACACGTGCTGTCAAGTGTGCTTACTTTAACCCGAGTCCTCAACCCCCCGACGAAACAAGCAACAGGAAGGATGCAAGGCACTAGTAAGTACCTCCAGCATTCACCGGAGGCTCTAGGGGAGTGGGGGGGGGGTCAGGGGAAGCGAAAGAAAGCAAAAATAAAAGACAGACTTTTTTTTTCAAGTACATTAAGATGGACACCATTGGTTTATACATTCACATTCATCTAACAAAACCAGGGGAGAAAGGGAAGAGGAGGGCTATTTAAAGTGTCTGATATATAAGTACTGTATTGAGAAAAAAAATAGCTAGCATTACTTTATTATCTAAATATCAACTATCCTGCCGTTCACCCCGGTTTGTCTTTATAATCGGGCTTAGAGGTCAGTTTCAACTTTCAATTCAATCAGTTATCAAGATGAACTGAAGCTGCAGTTGATTAGTTGTCGGTAAGGCATTCGTTTTGGATCGTGTCCTCGGTAACTGGATGTAAGGACGATTATTGAAAAGAGGGATTTTCAATTTTCACATTCTGATGAGAATCCGTTGGCTGAAAGCAGTGAATTGAAAGTGAAAGGACCCCAAACCGTTCTCTGTATGCTTTTGTTTTGTTTTTTTTTCCATTTGTGACATTTCACCCTAAAACTAAATGTTGTCCAACAACATTTGCTAATAATAAACAACAATAATCACAGTGTTTCCACATCGTACACCGATGTGCGCGTATAACAGGTCCATCGACAGAACACGTTCTTGTTTTTGTTTCTTTTTAAATAGAATAATCATTAACAACAATAATTATGACAATAATGTACATTGCAATCATTTCAACACAAATGTTGAAACCAACCTAATGATGATAATGAGAAATGAGGCATTAGTCTGTGAATCTATGTCTGTTAAGCGGCTGCTACGCCTCCAACAATGTGCATGTATTTACATGAGTCTGTGTGTGTATGCAGGTGTGTGTGTGTTTATATGAATGTCTCATGCATTGTGTGTGTGTGAGTGTGTGTCAAATTGCTAGCTGGGGGCAGCAAGCAAAACAAACCCAACAAAACAAAACCAAAATGAAACAACAAAATGGAATCATCATAGCTGACATTCTAAAAAATAAACAGAGACACAAACTGTACAGGGACTCGATATTATTCTGATAACAAGGCCACTTTTTCACGCTGAGTTCTCTCATGTTTGGGCGTTTTTTTTTCTCTAAAAGGATTCTGCTGTTATTGCTTCAAATGGCAACAGAGAGGCAGAGAGACGGATGGAGGAAGAGGTGGAGTCGTGATGGCGAAGAGGCGTTTGGTGTGCAGAAGCATCTGTCACGTCCATTCGGTACTTAAGCAATGGCACACACAGCCGGCATGTTCCTAAAGTAAGCAGTGGAACGCGAAACCGATGAGGAGTTTGGCTGTTACTTCACTCTCTTTCTGCTCTCCCTCTTCATCTACTTTCTCTCTCCTCCATCTCTCTCCATCTGTTTCAACGGTTTGTCAGAACAAGGGAGGAACAAGACACAGAAGGTAACAGAGGAGTACCTGTCACGATTTTTTAACTCAAGCTGACGAGTCAAAACCCCACCAAGTGCTGGACTATACCTGCTCTAAACCAGGCTCGCAGTCAGCTCGGCTCTGGGCCGGTTCACATTCTCAATGTGCGTTCGATTTGTTCTTTTTTTTGTGCTTTGAATTGTTAAGGAAAATGTCCAAATTCTGAATATTGAAGAAAAACTACTTCCTGAGCTTCAGATAAACTCAGATGCTGTTCTAAACATCTCTCCATTCTGCTCTCATCTGATATCTGCGGCTTTGTGCAGCCTTCCTTGTAAGCATGAATTTAAGGGATGCAAGATGATGTAAATTACTGGCAGAAACACTTCCACTGCTTGATTTCAGAGTGATAAAGCCTCTTGTGCATTGTTTGATGTCGACAGTGAACACTAAGAAAGTTAATGTGATGGCCAGCCATGCTCCCCTCTGTATGCACCACTTATCTCTTAATAGAGTGTCATTTCTGTATTAAATTTGGTATGTTCTTTGAGAGCTTAAATAAAAGTTTGAAATATTTGAAGCAACTTCAGCATTAAAAGCTTTTAAGAGGTGCTGTGTGGACACAAGGACTGAAGCTGGCCACCACATTCCTCCCCCTCAACCTGATGTAACATCTCCCCTCCACTGTCTCACAAGGGCGATTTTTGTGACCTGCTTTGTAAAGACTTGTTCACTCAATTTAGAGCATGAAATGGAGCAAGAGTGACCGAGCCATAAGTGCCTGTACACAATACCTCACACGCAAACACCAGTCCCGCACCCTGTCAAAACCTCTTTGGCCTTTTAACATTGCACTCACGAGTCTTTTCCTTTATCCTTGAGCGTTTGGCTGGCTGTCACAAGCCCACAGTCAAACACAGCAGAAAGGGAGATTGTGGCCACATCGCATGCCTGATTTCTTTTCTCCTTCTTCATTTCCTTTTTTTCTTTTCTCCTCTTGAACAGGTCAGCTTCTGTCATTTCAAACTCCTCGCTCTCCAAGCTCCTCCAGTTCTTCCATCCTCTCCGGCCGATCAAGCGCATAACACTCCACACCAGTCCAGTCCAGTCCAGTCGGGCCGTGATTCAAACCAGCCCTCACCCCCAGCCCTACGTGGTCCTCAGGTTGGGTCCTCCTGGGTTGCTGACCGACTTCTGCAGAGCATTGGTCAGATGGAAAGCCTGGAGCGGCCCCTGCCCGGGAATCTGGCCCTGTCCACCAACCGTGGTGGGGTAGGGGCCCAGGGGCTGGGAGGTGCTGACCAGCAGAGGCCCAGGCTGTGCTGGGGCCTGGTGTGGGGTTGACAGGCCGTGAGCCGGACCGGACCATTGTGCGCTGTAGGCGGAGGTGGGGGTGTAGTGGATGAACTGGGGAGGTTGAGGTTGAGGTGGAGTAGAGGAGGCAGGGGGGTGGCACAGGGAGCCCTTGCGGACGGCCAGAGAGGTAGCGGTGGTGGGGTTTGTAGGGAGGTGGGCTGAACCTCCAATGCTGCTGGTACACAGCTGGCCGGGAGCAGAGTATTTCCTTCCCAGACTGGCTGACTGGATAACCTGGAGATGACAATCAGGCAAAACAATTCAAAAATTGAATTTTGAAAACATGCATCTTAGGGGGGAAAAAAACTATTTAATTCCAGCCAAAACAGGCAACTGCCACACACTCAGGGGCCCCAAAAGTCCCAGGCTCAGTGCATGTCAGTTGGTTTTGGTGATTAAATAATTTGCTAATTTGTTCAGGAATTGGCACCATTAAAATGCAACACACAAATAGGCAGGTACTGAATTATTAGCTCAACCTGTAGTCTTGTCTTATAGAGGGGCCCTGTGTTAAAATCTAGTTTTTAAGACCTTTATTAGTTTAGCTTATATTGTGCTCACATGGAGCATGTTTCAAAATATAAGAATAACAATTGTCTTGAATCAAAGGAGTGTATTACAAGCGTCCACTATACTTAATGCGAATTTGGAGGTGACGAGGGAGGTAGAGGCACAACAGCTGTGATGTGGTGTGGTGTATTTTTAAAACTAACCTCGTAGCTGTGTCCCTGTGCTGGGGCCTGCTGCAGCTGTTTGGCACTCCTCTTCCCCTGAAAAAGTGGAATATTTAGTTCAGTTTAATAATGCACCTGTGCATTACATTATTAAACACAAAAATGAATCACACGAAACAGCTTTTTTCTAAACCTCAGGGATCAATAAATAAAGACAAAGAAATGGGACTGTGGGAGGTGTCGAAGCAATAATTTTAACAAAATGCTTCAAATTTCTGTTGTATGTATGTTCCCAGAGCTTGACTTGACTTTTAGTTTACCTCTCACTATTCTATAGATCATCCAACAATCTACAAAGCGTTTCACAACTAACTTATGTTCCTTCTCTTTTCTTAACTGATGTTTTGATCAATGTAAACACACATAAAGTGCCAAATGGATACAGGACAAACACATCATCAGCCAAATACCAGTAGGTTTTGGCTGAGGTTTGTTTAATCTACCAAACCTCTTTAACAAACTACCATTTAGAGTTTAGTCTCTTTCCCCTATCCATCTTCTTGTCTGATAAACTAAATACAGGAACTGGTGAGTCACTGCCGAAGGAACATTTTCTGCGTCCAAACAATGTCTGCTACGTTACAATGAATCATAAAAAGGCAGTAAACCTGTGAGAGGTTCATGGCATCTCTGGCCCAGTTGTCCACCAGTTTATGGAGGTCATCTGTGAAGGTTCCTTTCCTCTGGTGGGGCGCGGACAGGTTGGGGGGCAGACTCTGAGAACCCCCCTGGCTCTGACCTAAACCACCTGAACCGCTCACTGCATTGGTGCTATTAGTCCCTGTGAAGGGAGACGGAGAGAGAGAGAGAGGAGAAGAAGAGCAAAGGATGTGAGACATTGTTCGACAGAAGATGATAACTGATGTTATCTGTATGAATGACAATGCACTTCCTGTCTTGACCATGAAAGGGGCTGTTACATGGTGACAGAGGCCGGTTGGGGCAGAGTTTTAGGGGAGGTCTGCGTGTCGACATGGTCACAGAATTATATTGTTTAGTTGTAAAGATGGAAATAATGATGACTGACAGGATCATGAGAAAAAGTATGATACTAGAGCAACATTTCAAAACAGAACATGGGCCAACAAATATGATAAATACTGAACCTGTTTCAGAATATATCATATTAAATACTGTCAATCTAAATTCTCTCAATTGCTTCAGGCTAGTGATACACTGGGCAACCTGGAAAGCTGACATGCCCAGCAGCATTCATCCACAAGATGCTCCAACACGAGAGAAGCAATGCTGAGCCAGTCCTGCTGTTGATCACAGTTGCCCTGTGTACTGTACCACTGATCCCCTGTTTTGATTCAGTTTTTGACCATTAGATGGCACTCAAGCTCTGTAACAGCTGGTAGTTTGCCTTTTTGCTAACCCTGAACATCAAACTCATCAGGGCGAATTCACTGCAGGAAAAAAAAACAAAGCCCACACTGCAAACTGGCCAGGGTGTCTGCGTGTAAGTGCTGTGCTATTGTCGTGTGTAGCCTCTGTTCAAGTTAACATGAACTATTATACGATACCGGTACCATAATCATGGCATGTTCCAAGACTGCACTTCTTCTCCTCTCTACCGAGCCCAGAGGAAACTACATCAGCATATGCTGAGAGGAGGAAGATTATAAAATACCTCAGCACTTTGCTAGTTCAGATATTGTCCCACAATTTCAAAATCCAATTCAAATCTGGATCCCTAATACTGCAGACACAGCCCTGACAATATGCATGATTTTTCACAAATATACAGTTTTAACATATCATTCAGGCCAGTGAAAGAGAACAACAGGATTAATAAGATTTCCTATTGTTATTTTACTATCATGAATACTGCATAATAATCATTTCCTTACAAAGTTTTCTTTCTTTATTATCATTCCATTCATTATCGATTATACCTTAAATCCAGACTATAGTCACATTACAAGGATCCCAAAGCCATGCTGACAAAATCAGCTTGGCTATGAGACATTTATATGATCTGTTCATATCAGATGTTACATAATATGCAGGGATTAGCCAGTAAAAACTAATCATACAGTTGGTCTGACAAAAAAAACTGTCATGTCATGCTAAATAAAATGGAGGAAAATAAGAATGAGGAGACGCTGAGTCATGACTGACTGCAGCAGCATGGGATTCTGGGCAATGTAGTCAAGACCACAAGCCATGATGAGGGAGGAGAGGAAAGGGAGGGGGGCAGAGTGGCTAACAGCTGTTCAGGTGTGTTAGTGTGTGTGTGTGTGTGTGTGTGTGAGCTTGCAGGTGCATGCACTGTCAGTTTGACTCTGTAATGGCTGGTCAGTTCAGTCATTTCAGTCCTCAAACTGTTCTTTGATCCTTTATTATCAAAAAACATCTATTTCTTTTACCAAAATGTAGCTGAAATAACTGAATTGAACTCACTGATTGAACTCAAATCTGGCAGAGGATCAAAGTTTAAATCTAAAGGACGTTAGAGAGCAGGAGGAAGCGTGGGAGAGCAAGTGCAAGGATGGAAGAGGGGACGGATGGAGGGAGGAAAGACCAAAAAGAGAGATAGTTACTACAGAGCTGGTTGCAGGGGCAGACTTTTTTCACCATCTTCCCTGTGTGGCCGGAAGACAACAATCGGAGGATTGGGAGAGAGTCAGAGTTAAACCCCGCCCACAACACCCGACAACCAAACACAATGCATTCGAGTATGATTACTTGAACTTGAAGTAGTCGATAAACAACACTTTGGGGTTGAGTTTCCCAAAAACATCTAAAACACTGAAATCAGAACCTGCCGCACAGTGCAAAGTGATTCAAACCCTGGAGAGTGAAGCTTGAAGTAGATGTCAAGTATTTATGTGCAGTTTTTAAATTAAAGGCATGACGTGTGTGTCTGGTGTGTGTTCTGCACTCCGCACTGTGAGAAAGGCTGACCTCAGATGTCAAGTCACAAGACTGCCATGTTTATACACATCAACAGCTGAGAGAGGATGCTTTTCTTCTACACAGGCAACCTTCTGAGGAAGTGCAGACGCCAACTTTAAACACACTTGGTTGACAGTTACCGTGGCAGCAACGGAGCAGTTAATACTGCAATATAAATATTTTGTAACCAAAGCTCTTGAAGATAATGCTTGTGTTTAACAGTAAACTAAACTGAGTCCTTGCACACTGCCTCAAAGTCTTGCCTGTGTACTGTGGCTTGAAGATGCTTTTGAGTAACCAACCCCTGGTTCTGAGTCCTCTCTACAGCTCACAGGGCCGCACCAGAACTGGGTCCACGTTAGGATTCATATATATCAAAGTACCATGTTTCCAGATCTCTGAATCGCTGCACACATCTCTGATTCGGTCAGTCAGTGGTTTAAAAAAAAAAGGCAATTCAGTCTTATTTTCAGGCTAATATCATGAATGAATAAATTATTTTAATGCCAATGTTACATCGCTTTTATTCCTAAACTACCTGTTTTACGAACAAGAACAAGTTATGATCAATAAGACCCAGGTCTGTCTCTCTCCCCTCCTGGCTGTGCAGTGATAGGGGAACAGGTGAGAGAGAGAGAGAGAGAGGGCGGGGGGTGAGGTAAGGGAGTGAGGGAGGGAGAGAGGTAAGGACGGGAGAGAAAGGGTTTGAGCTGCAGAGGGTTCAGAGGCATTCATAAACATCCCTTCATCGAGCACAAAACATTTAACCAACGCTACATATTATGATCATAATATGATTTGAGAAAAACAATTTCTTAATCACGAAAAGATATAAATAAATAAAGACTGACGCACAGTATTTGAAGAGAACTGTGCTTAAATGAATGAGTCACTGCAATTAATCAAGTTCGATTAATACAAATCATAAATTTCTTATTAAAAAAAAACAACACTGTATGGCAGAAATCTCAAGTCATCGGGTCTCAACTTGTCTTTCCTTGTTAGTCTGCTTGTTTTCACAGAGGCAAAGGTTAGAAATGGAAGCAGCCAGGATTTGAAATTCAGACTGATACACAAACAAAACTATAAAATCTATATTATTAGGACTAGAGATGAAGTGGACTGTATGTTGTATGCTGGTAATGATGCTGGCTGCTGGCTTATTTGGCTACTAACAGGTTGCCATGGAGCATTAGCTAAGTGGCTAAATTGCAAACGCATAGCACAATGAAGCTAGCTGCTGTTACGAAGCTTGCCTGGGGAACTAACTTGTGGTCACGCAATCATTTCTGGTTATACTGCGCTAATGGCTATGCATTCAAAGTTATAATCCTTGAGATTTTCATGAAACCAAACCCCATTTTTGATACTATTTATGATCAGCACCTTTTACCAATAGTCATTCAATAATCATCTCTCTATATATTAGTTTTCAGTGTTAGTGGTGATTGAAGTCTGCCATCCAACCTGCCTACCAACGCATTTTGTCACAGCTGATCACTTTCAAATACTGCAGGGAGTAATGGAGCAAGATGGAGCAGCCGTAGATGAAGAGCTGCAGGCGACAGGCTGCACACATCCAACTCCTCAGCCAGGTAACCAACTCTACTGTCCTGCTGTTGTGTGGAAAACTACTCGCACTTTATGCAGCATGAAATCAGATCTTTATCAAAACAACGCAAGTTTGTTTGGCTGCATTGTGAACAGGTACACCAGCTGCTCTTCTGTTGTATTTCTGACAAAGCAGCTGCTCAGAAAGTGTTTGCTGCCCCCAGAATTTTGGGACCTGTAGTATTAAACTGCTGTTACCACCAGTAACCCTGTCGCCAAATCAACCACTACTGAAATCGTAAGGATTATAACTTTAAACACACTAATGCTGCTGGTTGATAGACAGTTGCTGATTTGTGATTTACTGGTACGCTTCACATGCCCTCTATGTGGTGTCCTTTCTATCAATTATGATGTTATCATTTTATTTACGACAATGCTGTTATTTCCTGCAGCCGAAAGTGCACAAGGTTGGCATTGAATGGAAGTTAAGAGATTACTTTTTTTGTCAAGGAAGACTATGTCAAAGGAAAGAAAGAAAGAAAGAATACTGAGAGAATCAATAGAGAGTGGGAAGAAGAAGATTAAAAAGTAAGTGAAGATGATTATGGGAAGCTCTGGGATGTAAGAAAGACTATATTTGTCATTGTGCTAACTTTCTGTGTCCTGCAGTAAGCTCTTATCTCTAATTTTTCCTTCTTCTTTTGTACCTAAAAATTTTATTTTTTCCAACATACACAATAAAGACGTCTGTATGGTAGTTCAGTTATAAATAAACAGTAATAAGCAGCTGACTGATAATTTTGTCTGCAGCAAACCTAGTTTAACGGCCCTGATTTAAGCTATTAATTAAGTTTGGCTGCTAATTTCATCTGCAGCAAACCCAGTTTAAAGGCCCCGATTTAAGCAAAAAATTTTGTTTGGCTGGTAATTTTGAACAAAGTACTCCTCTCTGATGTGAAAGTGTATAAAAGTATAAGTCCGCATGCTCAGCTGATTTCACCTGGGTGAATCAACGTTTTCTACTAATGCCTGAAAAGCTGACGTTTTTGGAGACACCAGTTTTCTGCAGGACACTGGTGATATCAGAAGCAGAGGGTCATCCTCCATCAAAGAAGGAAACCCACGGGAAGACAGGACGACCGTGACTTGACAGATATAGGAGTAAACAAATAAGAACAAAAGTAAGTAAGGACGACGGATAAAAAGAGAAGAGCAAAGAAATAAAGCGTTACACACAAAGAGCCAAGCAGGGCGTACTCAGAAAGCGCGTCCTCCTGCCGCCAGGCTTGAAGGCCAAACGCTCCGAACCCCAGCTGAACTTTACACAGCCTGAAGAGAGGGAGGAGGGAAGGAAAAGGAGGAGAGGAGAGATGAAGAAAGAGAAAAGGAGAGCGCAGTGAAGGGAAGGGAGATGTAGAGAAAGGGAGAGAAAATGAGAAGAGAGCAACAAAGAGACAGAGGACAGAGAAAAACAGGGACAAGGAGGAAATAGAGACAGACAAGACAAGAGGAAGACAGAAAAGGTATAGATGAGAGGGAAGGAAAGAGACACAGGTGAAGGAATACACAGGAAGAATGTAACAGTCAGTTAGCCATCACACTGCTTTACACAGACAGAGAAACAGATAGAGAAAGATAGAAAAAGATGTGAGGAGTGTCTTGTTGTGAGGGAGTGAAGACAAACAAACTGCATGCATTCGTGTTTGACTGTATGCAAAGTATTTCTCATGTTGTGGAGGAAGCTGATGAGGCCTGCTGCAGACCAGGATTCTCAGTCGCATGCCTACCTGGGGTGGGAGCACACAGGCTGGGCACAGAGAGCGCCCCCTCGCTGGTGTAGGCCGAACACAGGTTGTTGCTGGAGGGAGAGGGTTTGAGTGGTTGGAGCAGAGTGCTGCTGCCCGAATCGGCTAATCCTCCTGGGGCTAACAGAGCCAGCTGGCCGGGGTACATGGTGGGGACGCTCTGGGCGGATAAAGTGCTGCCTGGAGACAGCACAAGGCATAGGCAGGAGAGGACAGGGCAGGAACGACACACCACAGACACCAGAGGCACGCAAACACATACACACATACACACACACACACACAAAGATAACGGACAGATGAGACACCCGTCACCCCAGACATTTACATAGACACCCCCCCAACACACACAACCACACAGAGAAAGACAGACAGGGAAAGCAGTCAGAAATGTTCAAGCACGGAGCCTGCACCAGCATACACCCACATGCAGATAAACACACACACATATATGTGCACACGGATGCATAAACACAGAGATGGTGTAACGTTAGGGTAAAAGTTGTTGATAATCCTGTGGTGCAGTGGACTAAGATTAAGGTGAATATTTTGGTGGTTCAGATGTGCAGGGTTAAATGGTCAGTTCAACCAAATCACAAAAAAAATACACATTTTCTCACCTTGCTCTGGTGGTATCTGGCTATGCTGATATTTTTGGTTGAATTTGTTCAGGTTTTGGAGAGGTGAACGACTAAAGAGTCCACAGCTAGCAGCTCTCTGAGGCTGTACTCTCTGCAGCGTTGCTTGAGCTAAAAGCTAATATCAATGTGCTAACACGCTCACAATGCCAACGCTAACATGCTGATGTTTAGTGGGTAATGTTTAACATGTTAGTATAGCATGTTGGCATGCTAACATTTGCTAATTAGCACATTAGCATTAGTTTTGCAGGTTTTTGGTGATAAACCAAAGTACTGGATAAATTAAAGTTTTGATCTTGTCAACTGAGAAAACATGAAGGCTGTTTACACCGGGGACTGGGGGTTATCCTGAGAGACTGAGACATTGTTTCTGGAAAGAGATGTTGCTGTTGTATTTCTTTTAATGTCAATTTTTAGTGTTGTGAGCAAGATAAACCAAATTTTATTCACCACCATTGTGTTGGGGTGGAGGCAGAAATCTTAGAGATGGATATCTCAGATCCTGGACAAATGAAACCAACCACTGCATGGTTACCACTAGAAGTAAGTAAGAAATTATGTTTCTTTGGACTTTGGGTGAACCAACTCTTTAATATAAATGAGAGCCTACCTGGCTGCAACGGACTCTTGCTGCCGTGCGTGGAGCTGGTTCTGGACGATTTGGAGGATTTGCTTTTGGTGGGTCGTCTCCTCCTGCCAGTCAAGGCTATAACTGGAGGGAGCACTGCTGCTGGAGGAACCTACGCCAAGACCAAAGGAAGAAGGGTTGCTTGCTACGTACTGTATGTGATGCCTTTTATAGTGTCTGCACTGATGTAACCAAAGAGAGTTACCTTTCCCAGCTTGGTAAAGAGGCTGTCTATTTCCTCCTTCTGACGGGAGTGGAGGGCCTGAATCTCACGCATGTGCCTGGTGGAAGACAGAGGGAATGAAAAATATGAGGACTGAAATACTGACAGGCAACAGAAAGAAAGAGATGATGAGGGTGCGGAAGAATGGAGAGAGAAGGAGGGCCTAGTTTTTTAGGCCTGAACATCCCTTTTTCGAGAAAAGAGGAAAGAGCGAGAGAAAGAAGTAATGAAGGAAAGTGGGTGGTTAACCTCATTCTTGAGGGTGAGGAAGGAAGAAAGGGAAGAAGAGAAAGGAGAAGCAGAGCACAGCCTACTATTTTTGGGGTACTTTCTCTGAGCTTTTTGAGAAGAGAGGAAGGGATAACTTACTTTTCTCTGAGGCGGCTGACTTCCCGTTTGAAGTCTTCATCCTCAAATTCGGAGTCGTTGTCACTGCTGATGTAGGAGTTATTGAAGGAGTTGTTTAGGCTCGGCAGTGAGGCTTTATGCATGGAGTCAGGACTCAAAAGCTGTACAGGATCAGTGGGTCCGTTAGCAGCCCGGGCAGCGGGTGGGGGGGTCTGCCTGGACTCGAGGCTCTGCTCCTGGGCACGACTGACTGAGAATCTACCAACACGCGCCTCGGGGTTGGTGGTAACCTGAAATACAAGTATAAAATATTGGATGACATAAGTGAGTGAATGGAAGATGTTTTTTTAGCTTGTGTAGAACATGTGGTAAAGAAACCCCTCACTCATTACTCTACAAGATCAAAAACAGGAAACAGGAAATACCTGGAAGCGTCCGATGGTCGTGGTGGGCTTAGGAGAGGGGCAGGGTGAAGTGAGGGGGGAGGGGTGGTGGGACCCTCCCAGAGTCCTTTGTGGGAGTCCGTCCACAACATCTCCTCCTTGTCCTCCTCCCCCTCTCAGAGGAGACGAGGAGTCCTTGTGTAGCGTATTGTCCGGGCTGGAGAGACTGGAAGAGGACGAGGAGGAAGAAGACGAGGAGGAGGAGGTGGTGGAGGACGATTCGGTGCAGGCCGGGCGTTTGACAGGAGGCTCCTCAGCAGCCAACGAGACCTAATGCAACGTGCAACAGAGAAAAGGACACAGACATACAGTATTACTTAGCTGTTACTCTTAACTGTTCAACAGATTTTCTTCCTCATTAAAATTCCATGACTTTTCCATGATCTTCCCAAATCTGCCTTTTATCGCCTCTAGTTTTTTAAACAACAGATCTGCTTTCCAGGGTAGGACGGTTTGTTGTGAGGAAGCCCTGTGAAAGCTAACAATCTAAAAGAATGACACAAATGTGAAACAAGTTGTAAAATACTGTAAATTATGGTATAACTCCTGTAAATTGATCCATTTGTAAAATTCCAGATGTTTTCCCTTTTTCCTATGCAATTTAAGAGATTCTCAGTCGATTCCTTTAAGTAATATACTTCTCAAACAGTATTCAATAAATGGTGTAATAAGTTTGAACAATTTTAAATACACAGAGAAACAGTCTGGGGGAATTAAGTGTTCACAACCTGAAGTGAAAAATTTATAATAGCCTTTTTCAGCAAGGCTACATTTATTATGTCACCCTTAGAGCTATGGCAAAGGAAATGTGTAGGTATTCACGTACGGTCCACAGTGTGAGGGAAATCTTACCTGAAATCTTCCCAGTTTAATCCCAGGACCGGAAGAGGACACAGTACCTTCCTCCAGAGAGAAGGGAACTGAAAGACAGATGTTACAAATATTAGACACACAGATAAAACATAAATATAGAGACAGATGCATAAATTAGTAGATTTATTACTATACATACTTGTTTGTGAAGGTATGCCACTATGAGAGGCCTGGGGTCAGCATGGAGACAGAAGAAAATGGTATTAAATAGTACTGAGCGGTGTCACTGAATTAGAACAGTATTTACAGTATGAGTTAACAGAATAATATCCAAACATGAATATCCAGACATGTGTGTGTCTACCTGTGTGTGTGTGCTGACAGGGACAGTCTCTGGGCTCAGTGCTCTCCTCAACTGAGCATCCAGGTCCTCCAGAGGCTGCTGGGACTGGAAGAAAGACAGATACACTTTTAGATACGCACACAAATATAAGCAAACGCAGACGTGACGTTGAAGTTGATTAGCCATACAAGCACAGATAAGCCAAAAGCACACATGTATGGCTACTCGGGCTGGACCATAATTCATTTTACAAATTGTTGTTGTTTAAATGAATGATTCCAAGCAAGAGTTTGGTCTCACGTAATGTAAACAGTGGAACACAATTTTGATTTGAACAACAGTTTGATTATTTTATAGGTCCATATATTCGCAATATCATGACACAAAATATCCTTATTATCATTGTGATAATGATTTCAACCATATCGCCAAGCCCTTGTAGCTACACATAGCTCTGCATTGTTAATCCGGTTATCAACTCAACTGTGACTGAACGAGCAAACACAAAACAGTTCCCCATCTCTTGGTCCAATTAGTAACAACAAGTATGATTTCTGACTTCATCAAAACCGGACAAAAAGCGTAGAAATGAGATTTTATGTCTGAAATGTAAACTTTTTGTCGTAAAACTAGAAACTGTAGTCAGAGCATTGTAAAAAGGCATTATCCCTCCAAATTTCAACAAATCAGACCCCTCTCCTAACAGACGCACAAACACAGGTAAGGCGATGTAGAGGCATACGAGGTACTCTATTCTCCTGAGTGTTTTAACCGCAATTAAAAAAGAAATCATTAAAATCAGATCCCTCGTGAGCTTCAACTACAGCGGGACTATCTTAATCAAACAGGACAGAGTTATGTAAGGGACGAGAAGTGAATGTCTGCAACTTGGCAGGTCAGATTTTTCATAAAAGAGCTACAAGTCATATCTCGCTATTCAGTGGTTAAATGGGAGGTCTATTTTTAGACGGCAGCATTCACAGCCACAACAAAACAGTCTGGAAATTAAAGTCAGTTCAGTGTCTTCTCTGCCCTGAAGGACCCCGTCCCCAGCCTGTCTGCCTGCCACCTCTGTCTCGCTCTGTCCAATTGTGTTTCCATCTCTCACCCGTTCTCTTAACCAGCTTCTCTCTGATCCTACTTTCTTTTATCCTCTTATCATTATTCCTCATTTGAAGTAAAAGTAGAGGCATTTCTTTGTAGTTTAATGTATTTATTTCTTCTCCCTTTATTTATTCTGATGTGTATTCAGTCGTTTTGGACGTAATCTTCTTTTGAAGTAAGATGGGTTTATGATGGAGATGAAACGTTTCTCCTTTCAGCGTTTTTGTCACATAGGGTTAGGTTTTACACGCTATTAAAATATTCAATATGCGCTATGAATGAAATGTCTTTTTGCACAGCAGAAGCACTATTTATACACAACAGATACAACATGGAACTGAAATCATAAGCATTACACTGGAAATAGAACTCTAAGAATGAGCAAAAAAAACCCAAAACACCTGTATTAGACAAGGTCCAGGGAAAGATGGCAGGAGTTCTGAAGGAGGAGAACTGGCCTAATCCCAGAGAAAGAGAGGTGACAATGAGAAGACAGAGTGGGAGAAATGAGAGAGAAAGGATTTGTAGAGGAGGTTATGAGAATGGTGTTCATTGTGGAGAATGTTAAAAGAAATTTCCATGCCAGATGAGTTGTAAGGAAAGTGAGCAGAAACATCTTGGAACACCTATAAAAGATGAAATTATCTGATCGCAGAATTAAATAAATAATACAATGACTAGTGGTTTAACTGGATCTAAAAAACTTGCTGTGTACAGCTAAACTGGATCACTCACCGGTACCCTGGATAAGGGGGTTTTGGATGGAGTGGTCTGGCCAAAGGATGTAGCAGGGATGACTGTAGAAGCTGAAATCATAAAGTCAGTAAGCGGCATTATTAAAACACAGGTTAACTGACGCTAACACATATGCAGAAACACATATTCATCTACCTACCAATCTGTGCAGGGGTGGAGATGGGTGTTCCAGGGCCCTGGATTGGAGCAGGTGACCCCAGTGACCCCAGCGCTAGGCTGGAGGGTGGCTGAGGAGGATTGGCTGGCTGGCTGGGGCCAGGCGTGGTTACAGATGTGCCGGAGGTAGAGCCGGGCCCCATTGGGGACGAGGTACCTGCCGCCGAGGCTCCAGAGGCAGGGTCAGCAGCTGAGATGTCTCCCTGGTTGGATGGCACCCCTCCACCGAGGTCCATGAAGAGAGACCGCAGCTTCTTCTCCAGGGCTTGGATGTCGTCCGGTTTGCCTTGGGACTCCGCGGATGCCTCACACCTGAGAAAGATGTCAATGAATGTTTTGCAATTTTGCTCAATAAATGACTTAAAGCCCCTGAAAATCATCTCTACTTATGACTAAATAAGCAACAATCAAAGTTAAAGTTTGGAGAATAACATCCTTAGGTAGTATTTATTAAAATATTAACACAGACACATTTCAGTGGGAACCAAAAAAGTAGTCAGGTACCCAGTCCTCATAAGTAAATAAAGTTAAGACCAACTCTCACCTTGCATCACAATCCCCACAGTGTGTGTGCGTCTGGCCTGGTAGGGCTGCTGTCTGTGGCTGGGAGTGGACCAGGGTTGGTTGGACTGAAGGAACATTGGTTGTCACTGGCTGGAGCCCCACAGCGGAGGAGGAGGAGGAGGGAGGGGGAGTGGGGTGGGAGGCGGCAGAAGGAGTGAGCTGGGGGCCCGGGATGGCAGTAGTGGGGATGACAGAGGAGAGGGAAGTGGCAGAGGAGGAGGTGGGAGAGACTGACGGATGATCGGAGGCGACTTCACTGGCAGTGAGAGTGGAGGAGGGAGGGGAGGATACAAGGGGAGCAGTCTGGGCGGGAGGAGGGGAGGTGAGCATTGTTGGGGGGATGCTGGCCGGTGGTAAAGTGGAAGGTAATGAAGTAGCAATGATGGCAGGAACAGTTTGAGACTGAGGCTGGGTGAAAGCCTGGGGCTGAATCTGTGCTTGCCCCTGGACCTGCACCTGTCCCTGGGGTTGGGACGCTGCCTGTATCCCCGCCTGTGAAAGTACCTGTGACTGAAGGATAGACTGATTCACCACAGTCGGAGGAGGGGAGGAGGAACAAGGAGGGCTGAGACACACAGCGGGGACAGAGGAGGAGGTGGAGGAGGAAGGGGGAGGAAGAGAGGGCTCCGAGACCTGCTCCTGTGCCTGGTTTAAATTAGAAGGGACAAGTCCAGCAGTAAGATCCACAGTAGGAGTGACTGTGCTACCCTGTGAAGGGACTGAAGCTGCTGCAGGCTGCAAAGGAGGATGGGTGGAGTGGATAGAAGCTGGGGCGGTGCTGGGTCCAGTATCAAACTGATTCTGGCTCTGTCTGAGCTCAGAGAAGGCTTGTTGTAAGCTGATTGCTCCGGCAGACTGGGACAACGCCAACCCTTGGCCTGGAGTCTGAGATGGAGCTGGAGCTGAAGCTGGAGGAACTGGGAAAAAAGAAAAACACTGTTTTAATCCCCAAAGTCCATCCTGTTCACTATAAAATAGTTCTTGGCAGTACAGCAGTACTTGTAAATACTTTTCATTGTTTGTTTTGCTTTTTTTTTTTGCATTATTCAGAAAATAAGGAAGGACAAAGAAGAACTGAAAGTTTGAACTAAAAGTAAAACCACTACTGCTGTAGTTCTAATAATTGACGATTGTGTAATGCAAATGATATTTTTGATATATTTTCACAGAATAATGTTTAAATCCCACCACAAGATCCTATGGTATCAATTTAAATAAATGCCAGTGCGTTATCGCATTAGGACAGAACATTTGGGCAATTTCCTCTAAAAGCATTACAACTTAATCTGATAAGTGTGTGTGTGTGTGTGTGTGTGGCAAAGTACACTGTAATTTAGTGTGCATTTTGGTGTGTGTTTGATGTCAAANTTTTTACAACCTGGGCCTTATTGTAGTATTTCTTTCTTTTTTTGACCATCATCATGATCACATTTCATCAAAATGTTGTAATTTTAATTTAATTTAACACCAACTTCTTATCTAAGAATCCAAAAACAACTGAACTGTTAGCTGATCTTTAAAGGTCATACACACACACACACACACACACACACACACACACACACACACAATCCTTACCTGTTTCAACAGGCAGTGCAGGGGCAGGAGAGGGAGAAGTGGGAAACATTTGGTCCTTCAGCCTGGCTTCAGGCACGGGGCTGACGATGAACCTCCGACCTGCCGAATGGACCACTTGTGCTGTTGCACTGGGAGGGATGTCTGGGAAGAGATGAATGTTAACACATAGCATTGTTATTTGTTAATCTGAGAGAATAACATCTAAACTACTGCTCTCTACCACAGTTCATCTGCAAAATAAGGAACAGGAAGCTTTGTGGATGCAAAATAGAAGCTTAAAAGAGAAAATATGGAAAAATTTGGAAATTCTGTCAGTGCTGGACACAGACGCTTAAAGCCAGGTCTTACAGTTGCCTGTGCCACCCTGTTGCCCCATGGGCACTCAAACCGGTGCCTGTTGTTATTCTAAGGCTTTTTATTTTGTTGTTTTTACCTGGCATGGGGACAGATATAGCAGGAATCTGCTGCTCCATATCACCTGCCATCTGTAGATCAACAAGACAACAATATATGCACACACACTATATAAAAGCAATGCAAATTTCATTAAAAAAAAACAGCAGCTATTTTAGCATTTTTCTATCAAAAACCAACACCAGCAACTGAAACTGTGCACCAGCAATTCTCCAACCCCCCAAAAAAACAAAAAGAAGAAGAAAAAACAGGAAAAGAGAGAAAGAAAGAAAGTGTTGTATTTACCTGGCTCTTTGTGTCTCTCTCCAGACCCTTCTCATCAGCGTTCTCTATCACCTCTCTGACCTGCTCAATGAACGACTCCCTCTCACTCTCCAGGATAAACTCACTCTGGACCTGAACACACAAACACATAGAGTGAAAAAAGTCAGATTAAGATGTGTTTGTGTATAATATGTGACAGCTACTGCCTGGTTTAAACGTCCTATGCCAGTGCATGACCACAGAGGTGTAATGTAGCCTCGTGTGGGAACCTGGAGATGAATCTCCAGATGAAAGCACAAGGACAAGAGCACAGCAATTATGTGTACTTCAGTGGTTTCGGATGACAAAGAGTAGATGGCACGCAGACTGGCATGTGAAGCATATTCCAGCCTTAATACAGAGGTATTAATATGGATGGAGAGAGAGTAAATGAATCACAAGAGTGATGGAGAACAAGTGACCGTGTGTGTACCATGATCTGGGCGATCTCCTCGGGGTTGTCTCCGTCCAGGTCAAACCTGAAAGTCACCATCTTCCTGTTGTGGGTCTCCAGCTGGCACTCTGCCACCCTGTCTCCTCGGTTTGAGATCTACATGCATGCACACACACGCACACACACACACACACACACACACACACACACGTAGAAATACACAGAGAAAGAAAAATACTATTAGAAAGAAGGAGACAGAATGTAAACAGATGAGTATCTAGAAGTTTCTCATTACTTTTATTGCTACTCGTAACTCTGTAACGACCAATAAACACCAACAGTGGTATAGTGTAAAAGAGGATTTATTGTTTAATTATGACTTAATAGGATTTATAGGATGTGCTATTACATTAAGAACATTGAGTTTCGCCTTGGAGAGCTTCTCATGGCGTGACCGACTTCGCACAGAGCGTCTCTGATGTCGCTTGGTGGAGCGACCTTCATGGCGACCTCCTCCTCCTCCCTCGTTGCCGTCACTCAGACCTGAAGTCTCAGAGTGGCCACTGACGTACAGAGGAGACATAGAGGCCAGATTTAATAAGATAAAAAGAGATAAATAGGAACTGAGAGTGACAGACAGCATCACAAAGACTAAAAGAAAATGTGCTTTTGTTCAAGGAATGTGGCATCACTTCAGTAATTGTGTGTGTGTGAGTTTGCTTGTGAATGCATTTATTACCTCTCTATAGATGAGAGAACTTGAGGTGGCTGTAGTTGGGACTGGGACAGCTCTGAAGACTGAGAGGCAGACTGAAACACACACACAGGCACATGAAAATACACATACACACACACAATCAATAGGATCGCTATCATCACCAACCAACTCCAGGGACATTTTAGGGGGAGGAAAATACCGCAGGGATGCATGAAATATAAGCAAAGTGTGACAAAAGTAAGAGAGAAAACTGACTAGATTGAAATGTCTCCGTGATTTCAGAGTAACAAGGGCTCATTTGAATTAAATTATATACAACAGTCTTGGGACAGAACACATCAGAATTGGGCCGAACAACAACTAAAACTAGAGCATAGAACAAAAGGAGCAAAGGAAGAGCTGCCATAAAAGAGAAAAGAAACTGGATCGTAATTCATACTGTATCTCCAACAACACATGCAACCCTGTCTCAGATTTAAGGTCTATAAATGACTATTTAGAAATAAAAACAAACTGTCAAACTTAGAACAGAGTTCAAATAAGGACGACTCTTGCACTTGGACCGAAAAGAAATCTGCGGACAGTGATTGATCGATTCCATTAGACATCATTTATTCATAGACCAATCAAAACTGTCTCTTGTGGTTTTTACAGATGTTGTAAATCTTTCACTGGCTCAGTGACATCACACAAACAACCCAGGAGACATTTCCAACCGTTATTGCTAGATTGTGAGTTTCAGTGTAAATCAGTGTTGCTACACTCAAACCAAGCCATTCAACACGAAACACCAAACTGGCTGTTGTAACAGTAAACCAGCATAATATCAGCATATCAGCATGGAGACTACAATCTTTATCATTGCCACTCAGTCTTGTTAATTATCGCTAACACTCATGTACTGGAAATGCAACCTTTTAACTCAGTTTTTTTGTTATCTAACTTCATGTTAAACCATTCCCTCTTAATTTCTGTT